>JAJQKJ010001819.1:0-115837 GCA_029574335.1 Rana kukunoris | reverse complement strand
CCAACAGTAGGGGTAAATGATAAACAGCCCCAAATCACATCTGTCAAAAAAGGAACCGTACTCAGATTGTATTAGTACAATAATATATTATTATATATATAAAATATATATATATTATATATTATATATATAATTATATATATATATATATAAATAGAATAACAACAAAAAATTGCTGACTAATGCAGGCCATACACGTTTTTGTTACTTTCGAAAATTGTATCAAAGAATTTTCGTATGAATTTCGCACCGTTAGTGGGCTGCAGCAACAGCCGATTTTCGTGCGGCAAACAAATTTGAGAAATCCGACATGTTGGAAATTTTTTGAAAATCGAACGATTTTCGGATCAATGATGGGAGAATCGTAATAAAAAAAAAATACACATGTGCAAGAAAAGAATATTCCCAGAGAGAAACGAAGATTCCCAGAGAGAAACAAATATTCCCGGCAACATGAAGGTTTTGTCAGCCGAATTTCGAAAATCAATGGTGGCATAATCGGATCACAAAAAGAATGAACTTTCTGATTTTGAAAAAAAATAATTGTTTGAAATTCGACCGTGTATGGCCTGCTTAAGCAAATTAAATAATATAGTTCTATCCACAAATAGGTTAATAGTAGGGTTGTCCCGATACCGATACTAGTATCGGTATCGGGACCGATACCGAGTATTTGCGGGAGTACTTGTACTCAAGCAAATGCTCCCGATGCTTCTGCCGATACTTTCTTTGTATTTATCAACATGTTCTGTGAAAATTCTTTGAGTTTTTTACTACTGTGTGACAAGCAAATAAAACATTTTTATTATTTTTTACTAATAATTGCCTTGAGTTAAAGTTCTTCATAATTCTAAAGAAAATATCCTTAGTCTGTATTGTGGTTTGAAAACTGTCACATGACATTTAAAAAAAGTATCGGTATTCGGTATCGGCAAGTACATGAAAAAAAGTATCGGTACTTGTACTCGGTCCTAAAAAAGTGGTATCGGGACAACCCTAGTTAATAGTATGGGTCAAGTGACAAATGGCCAATAAAGGGACAGTCAATGTCGCCTAACCATGACCCCCCCCCCAAAAAAATATATATATATATAATAAAGATGCCATTAACGTCCATAAATTACGGACCAGGTACTATTGTTGCTTCTAAAATGCTAAGGGAGGTAAAGAAGTAAAATCCTGAAAAAACAGAATGAATAGTAACTATAATCCAGTTATAACAGCCGTCTGGTCAAGGCAGGGATCTAACAGAACAATGGATAAGAATTAAAAGAGCATTAAAAGGACCTGGGGGTGCAATCAAACGGCTGTACAAACAAGGTCCATGCATCAAGCAGGTTAAAAAGGAAAAGGATGAGACAGAGGTCTCAAATAATGTCTTTGAGGGAGAATCAGCAACAGGGTCAAATGTCAAATGGAATGGAAACAAAAACTTTATTGATGAATACATACACAATTTAACATATAAAGGTCCAACTGGGGTGGTGCAAAGGCCTCCCGAGTGGCACCCGTTCCTCCAGTGTAAAATTATCTATAAAAAAAGACATGCAAAAATGACAACGTTGTATAGTAAAAGTTTGCTAAAAGACCGACCAACCACTGCTTGACTGAAGAGGTAAACACAAACCTCCGCTAAAAACTGATCACCGGCAAAAATTATTATGTATATGGATATATGTATGGCTGAGTGCATGCATCAAGCACCAGCAGTGACACTAAACATTGTGTCAAATGGGCTTTATATAGAGGCTTAGAATGTAGTGCTTTTGCGCAGTAGCAGCCAGGACACAGTTGTGATGCATTTGGGTAAAGTTAGAGTCGGTGGTGGAGTGACACGAGCGCCATTACCACGGCGTCAGGGCCAATGGGAACCATGTCTGGAAGGCGCATGCACGGTTCGAAAGGGGGGCGTCAGAACGTATGTCGTATACCCATCGCCAAGCACCAACAAAACCACACTGTCAATTGACATGGACGGTCCCAGCTGCACATGCTCATGGTCAGCAAGGACAGCACATCCAAGCCAAACAAGGTCACGGATCGCACACAAAGCACACAGATGGCCCTATAAATAATGCAGCCAACACCAAACAAG
This sequence comes from Rana kukunoris, assembly GCA_029574335.1. Taxonomy (NCBI): domain Eukaryota; kingdom Metazoa; phylum Chordata; class Amphibia; order Anura; family Ranidae; genus Rana; species Rana kukunoris. The sequence continues at coordinate 113,742 of JAJQKJ010001819.1, read as the reverse complement.
ATGGGCAATCTACCTGAACTTTGCGTTTAACCCTATATTCAATATGGAGTAAAGATTGTATAGTTCTAACAGTCTAAAATAAATTGGAGAAGCACCGCAATACAACTAGCTAACATGTAATATTAGAGTATAAACCATTAAATCACATTGATGGTAAAGACGCATGTCAAATTGATCATAATGGACAAACTGCTAATCACGCCTCTCGAGTTTGGATGAATCCTATCAAGGATTACAAAATAATTTTAGGAGTTTTGCCTGCATGGAGATCCCTAACATGTCTATCGACAGGGATGACCTGAACACCCCCCCCCGTTTGGTTCGCACCAGAACCTTTGAACGGACCGACCGTTCGTGCGAACATTTAGAACTCCATTGACGTCAATGTGACTCGAGAGTTCAAATTCAAAAGTGCTCATTTTAATGCCCCATATGCAAGTTATTGTTGGAAAACATCTTTGAGAACCCTGGTCTTGCCCCAGGGAACATGTATCAATGAAAAAAAAGTTTTAAAACCAGTCGTTTTTCTGGAGCAGCGATTTTAATTGAAGCTTAAAGTGAAAAAAAAAATGAAAAATTCCTTTAAATATCGTACCTGCTGGGTGTCTATAGTAGTGGCACATTTTTAGAACTGTCCCTGCACAAAATGAGATTACTATAAGAAAAAGGTAATTTAAAACTGCTTGCAGCTTTCATGTAATGTCTGGTCTCTGCAATATGGATGAAAATCACTAAGAAAAATAGCATGGGTTTCCCCGCCCCCCTACCCCCAGGTCACTACAAGCCTCTTTGGCCCTATATACTCTGAACAGCAGTATACAGGTGGTGCAAACAAGACAGAGACTGTAGGTTTGTTGTTAAGTAGAATCTGTTTGTAATTTTCAACTGGTACTTATTTAAAGTGTATCTTCAGCCATAGAATCTTTTTTTAAGCTTTTCTGAAAACATAGAGAAGGGTTATAACCCCTGTAACATTTGTTTTGCTGTCCGTGTGCATCTGTTCAGAAGATTGCACCTCACTTTCTGTCCCAAAGACAATTGTTTTTTTTTTTTGTAAAACAAGGATTGTGATAAAGCATCAGTGGACAGGAGACACCTTTTACAGAAGAGAATTTCCCTTCCTAGGGGTAGTTTTCCTGTCACTTCCTGTTGTCTCCTTCCATTTGCAGGTAAAGAAAGAAAGTTACCGCTCCAGGTGGATTGTGATAGGACGATCAGTGTGGTCTCAGGAGATCAAGGGTGCTAAGCACTAATGTATAGTGCAAAACGCGTCAGCTGTTTTACTCCCGTGTTGTGTGCTGTGACTTGTAGTGCAGTTTTCCTTTTTTTAAATAAAGACAACATCAAGGTTTTTTGGAGTGCGGCTGTCCATATTTTCTATTTCTATTTGGTCCGTTTGCAAGTAGGAGTCGTTTGTAAGTTGGATGTTTTAAAGTAGGGTCCTGCCGTATATACGCTGCAGAAATTTGGGCCCTAGGTGTTGGTGTTGCCACAACACTGCAACCCCTTACAGTTAGTCTTGGTGGGCGCTGGAATGCCCTGCTGTGAAATATTAGATCAAGAATTGTAATTACATGCCCCTGTTGAACAGGGGCAGAAAAATTGGGCCTTAGGCACTAGTGCTAGTGCCACAACAATGTTCTTACAAGCTATCAGCAAGATCATTGAGAAGGAGAAGGATATTCAGTCAGCATAACAGGATAGCCACTCAGCATCAGCATAGGCAGTCTCCAAGGGATCTGACATTTCAAAAAAATTATTCAGTTACATCAGGTGCTTGGTAGCTGGTGGTGATCCAAGCCTGATTCATTTTTATGAAGGTCAGTCGATCGACGAAGACGGTGGAGAGGCTCACCCTGTGATCGGTAACAAAGCCTCCAGCAGCACTCAATGTGCGTTCTGAAAGAACGCTGGATGCAGGACAAGCCAGTAGCTCAATTGCGTACTGTGCAAGCTCTGGCCAGTGATCCATCCTCAAGACCCAGTAAGCCAGAGGATTTTCAGTGGGAAAGGTGTCCAAGTCTGCTCTTGCCCCTAGGTATTCCCGCACCATGTAAAACAGACGCTGGCGATGGTTGCTGGAACCGGTCATATCTTGGGGCTGCGGACTAAAAAATTGTCTGAATGCATCAGTCAGACGGCCACCTTCTCCACTGCTCCTTCTGTGACTCACCGAAGCCTCAGCAACACGTTGTCCAGGACCAGGATTTGGTAACCGCCCAGTCTCTGGAAACGCGTTGCACAGACCTTTCTGCAAGGCCTCCCGAAGAAGTTTCATCTTCTGCTCCCTCTGCGATGGCAAGATAAGGTCCGCAACCTTACCCTTGTAATGTGGATCAAGGATAGTTGCCAGCCAGTAATGATCCCTCTCCTTGATAGCACGAATACGAGGATCCTTACGCAGGCTTTGCAGGATCAGGGAGGCCATGCGGCGTAGGTTTGCTGAGGCATTCGGGGCAGAGTCCTCTTGGTCACTGAGGACGACAGGATCGGCAGCCACCTCATCCCAGCCATGTAAAAGTCCATGTGTTCCTTGGGATTGTAATTGATCCCTTGAAGACTGCTGCTGATGCTGAGTCCACCTCTATGCTGCTGATACAATCCTCCTCCTCCTCCTCCTCCTCCTCTTCCTGTGTGCTAGGCGGGCAAGCAGGACCACTGTCTGGATAAAGGGGGCCTTGAGAGGTAAGGAAGTCCTCCTCTTCCTCCCTCTGTTCTGCCTCAAGGGCCCTGTCCATTATTCCATGTAGCGTGTGCTCCAACATGTGAATAAGAGGGACAGTCTCACTGATGCATGCACTGTCACTGCTCACCATCCTTGTGGCCTCCTTAAATGGTGACAGGACAGTGCATGCATCCCTGATCAAGGCCCACTGGCCTGGGGAAAAAAAACAAGCTCCCCTGACCCAGTTCTGCTGCCATATTGGCACAGGTACTCATTGATGGCCCTCTGCTGCATGTGCAGCCGCTGCAGCATGGCCAATGTAGAGTTCTATCTGGTGGGCATGTCACAGATTAGGCGGTTCTTGGGCTGGTTGTATTCCCTTTGGAGGTCTGTCAGCCGAGCAGTGGCATTATATAACCTTCTGAAATGCACACAGACTTTTCTGGCCTGCTTTAGGACATCCTGTAATGTGTACCTGCCTAAGAACCGCTGCACCTCCAAATTCACAACATGAGCAAAACAGGGCACATGGGTCAGTTGTCCCTGTCGCAGGGCAGAGAGGAGGTTGGTTCCATTGTCGCTAACCACCATTTCTGGCTTAAGCTAGCGTGGCGTCAACCACCTCTGAGCCTGCCCTTAAAGAGCTGACAGAACCTCTGCCCCAGTGTGGCTCCTGTCTCCCAAGCACACCAGCTCTAGCACCGCGTGGCATCTCTTTGCTTGCATTCCTGCGTAGCCCCTTGTACGCCTACAGAGCACGGCTGGTTCCAAGGACACATCAGCACAGGAAGAGGCCACAGAGGAAGAAGAAGAGGAGGGGGTGGAGGAGAGAGGTGTGTCACAACCAGTAGTAGTGTTATGGAGGCGTGGTGGTGGAACAACCTCCAACACTACTGTACCTTGCCCTGCGTCCTTCCCAGCTGCCAGCAGAGTCACCTAATGTGGCGTGAAAGAGAGATAACATCCCTGTCCATGCCTGCTGGACCATGAGTCAGCGGTAATATGCACCTTACCACTGACCGCCCTGTCCAGCGAGGCATGGACATTGCCTTCCACATGCCGGTAGAGAGCCGGAATAGCCTTCCATGAGAAAAAGTGGCGTTTTGGTACTTGCCACTGAGGTACTGCACATTGCACAAACTCATGGAAGGGGGCAGAATCTACCAACTGAAAAGGTAGCAGTTGAAGTGCTAGCAATTTCGCTAAGCTAGCATTCAACTGCTGGGCATGTGGATGGCTGGCATTGTACTTCTTTCGGCGCTGCAGCAGCTGGGGCAGGGAAATTTGCCTGGTACAATCTGCCATCTGTGTACCGATAGTAGATTGCCCGCATGTACTACTAGGTTGTGACACACCTACTAATTCACATTCAGTCCTATCAGTGCAGGCTTCAGAGAGGACTGAGGGGGATTCCAGCTGATGAGGGGCAAGGGGAGGTCCGCTTTGTTCTTTGGTGTGGGTCTTTCAGGTATGCTTGCCAACGAACTGCATGGCAGGTCGACATATGTCTGGTCAAGCATGTGGTGCCCAATCGGTTGATGTTTTGGCCACGCGAGATACGCTTGAGACATATGTTTCAAATAGAAATGGTGCGATCTGATGCGCATGTCTCAAAAAAGGCCCACATCAAAGAACCTTTGCAGTAACGCTGAGACACAGCAGCGCCCTGCACAGGCGTTGCTCTGTGATGTAATGGCAGTTAGTGTGCTGCCCTTAAGCTGTTCCCTGGAGGGCATCCTGTCTCTTTGGAGATGTGCCTGTGCCTCCCCCTCCTCCTTCCTCTCTCCTCATCACTGTCGAAAACCTGGCTGTATGCTGCAACTGAGGGAAGATGACTGCCAGATTGCTGTCCTTCTGGGGCACCCCTCTCTCTGGGCTCACATTACTGACTTCCTCTATCTGTGTTTCCATCATCGGAGCCTTCAAAACGCTGCGCATCTTCATGCTGCATGTTCCAACACTGTGTTCAAACAGTTCGTGGGACTCCTCAGGAGGACACGGTGGGGCTAGGGAAGGAGTAAGTGATGCCATTGAGCAGAGGGAAGAGGACGCCTTGACAGCTACTTTGCCAGACAAAGGGTGAGCATGGGTGAGAGAGGATGAGGAGGATGAGGATGGCTTGGTCATCCACTCAACCAAGTCTTCGGCATGTTGTGGCTCAACACAGCCAGCTGCCGAAAACAAGGATAAGCGTGTCACACAGCCACTTGCACCGTGTCCACGACCAGCACTGTTGCCTGTAGACACAGAGCCTGCTTGCCCTCGTGACTCTCTGCCTCTACTTGTTGCCCTTTCAGACATTATAATGGCCTGCAGAGGACAAAGGCAGTACACACACCTCGTAGCTTTTGGTGCAAACTGCAGAGGACACATGCAGTACACAAAAATGTGCAAAGTAATGAGCACACTTGCACTATGCACCAAGTGGGTTTAGTTGTAAAGTAATGAGCACACTTGCACTATGCACCAAGTGGGTTTAGTTGCAAAGTAATGAGCACACTTGCACTATGCACCAAGTGGGTTTAGTTGCAAAGTAATGAGCACACTTGCAATATACACGAAGTGTGTTTAGGTGCAAAGTTAGGAGCAAACTTGCACTGTGCACCAAGTGGGTTTAGTTGCAAAGTAATGAGCAAACTTGCAGTATACAGCAAGTTGGTTAAGGTGCACTGAGCACACGGGCAATACAACACGTGAGAACACTGCAGCTATCACAATCAACTGCCTGACAGATTAGAAAGAACTAATCTATCTAAACTATACAGTGTATAAATATATGTACAACTCCTGGGATGTATATATATCCTCTACACACTGTAAATTTAACTGACTAGCCTGCCTGCTCTATCTAGCTAGAAAAAAAGACAATCTCTCTCTCTGTCTGATCTGGAACAAGCCCAAAACATACTACACGAGGCCGCGTTGCAGGCGGCCTTTTATAGTGTGGGGCGTGTGCTAAAGCCCTGAGCCATAATTGGCCAAAGCCACCCTGGCTTTGGCCAATTATGGCTCTTCTTTTTTTGTGCCCTGTGATTGGCCAAACATGCGGGTCATAGTGCATGCTTGGCAAATCATCAGCGCGAAATGCTGCAGTGAATTATGGGCCGTGGCACGTCATTTGAATTTGGCACGAACGACCCGTTTTGTTCGAATTTTGACGAACGATCGAACAGACGATGTTCGAGTCGAACATGGGCTCGACCCAAACACGAAGCTCATCCCTACTATCGACGGGTAGGTCTGGATTTGCTGTAAATATACTTTTAATATGCCTTCCTTCCTGCCCTTTTACGAAACTCCAGTTTCATTTTGCCAAAATAAAAGCTCTGACATTGGTATTGTAAAATATAGATTACACCTGGGGTCTTGCAGTTGGCAAAATGCTGTGGTTTTAGCATTTTTCTATTGGGTAACATAATGTGAGATCTAGTATCCATGTATTGCCAGATGGTACAGACCCCCCCCCCCCCCCACACACACACACACACACGTAAATGTGCCCAATCGTTTACATGGGTCTTTTCTAAATTCCCCTACAAGTTCAGTGTGAACTAATTTGTCTTTCAGAGATGTAGCTTTGCGAAATTTAATCATTGGGTATGTAGATATATGAGGGCATAAAAGGGGATCCACCTGTAAGATCTTCCAATGTTTCTTTAAGATATCCAAAAGAGAACGATTCCACTCCCGCAGGTACAGGTTCGCATTGGAGGGCGCACAGGAAGTCCCCATAACGATCCCCTGTACCTGGAGGTAGTGGGACCCATCAAAGGTGAAGGTATTATGCATCAAGATGAATTTGAGTGCAGCTATAATGAATTGATGGATTTTTTTGTCATATTTATGTGATTGGGAGAGTATATGTTGTATAGCAGCTATCCCTAGATGGTGCATGATACAGCTATATAATGCCTCCACATTAATGGCTACCAGTAAACTGTCTGGATTTAAAAAGACGTTATCAAGAATCTGTAAAATATGTATCGTATCTTTTATGTACGTGGGGCCTAAGAAATGCGTCAATGTATTTACTTAGATTATCAGTAATCCTCCCTCTTTCGGAGATAATGGGTCTTTTGGGGAAGAGGGGTTTCCCTGTGGATTTTTGGTAAGCAATACAAAGTGGGAATCCTAGGGTACTTGGTGCGAATGAATTCCCATATACCCTTGTCAATGGTGCCTCGAGAAAAGGCGCATCCACGAGCGTATAAAAAGCCTCATAGAACCTTACAACTGTATTTCTTGTGATCTTTTTGTACCAAGCATAATTTTGTAGGATCTTCAGGCACATTGCTTTATATTGTGTGTTAGACATCACGACTATATTGCCCCCCTTGTCTGCCTGTTTTATTGTAAGAGAATGCTGTGTGCATAATGATCATAGCGCATCAGTCTCTTGCTGAGTGAGATTTCCCACTTGTTTATGTTTGTGCATTTTTTTCAAGTCGTTAGTAACATAATTAACAATCGTAACAGATTTAGATTTTCAGACAATGGGGAAATTTGTCGGACTTGGATTTAAAGATTGGCATTGGAATGCAAAGATTCGTATTTGCTGTCAGCATTCAATGTCCACACTGTTGATCAGTTCAAAGAAATTAGATTCCTCTAAAAGGCTCACCAATTGTCCAAAGCAGCATCACTTTGTGTATGGGCACTCTGGTGATGGCTCCAACATATCCTCAAACACGGGTGTCTCTCCAATACAGGATTCCTTAGTTGGAATTCAATCCTAAGAAGGAGATATTTCCATCCACGAACTAAGACACCACACCTAGTTAATACGAAACTCGATTAATGTGTCATTGATGAAGTTGATACTCTCAGTGTCATAAATCTCTCTGATTATCAATTGTCCAAAGCTGAATATTCACTTCTTGGCAAAGGCCTCGGATTCTACCCTACTGCGGACTCCGACACTCTTGAATTAATTAACCACTTCCCGACCGCCGCACGAAGATATACGTTGACAGAATGTCACGGCTGCGCAAATGGGCATATATATACGTCCCCTTTAATTTGTGAACCATGTGGTCATGCGCGCGACCTTGTTGCGAGCTCCATGACTGTGCCCGCAAGACCCGCGGACTCGATGTCTGCCGGTGTTATTAATCCTTCTAGGGCTGAAGTTCTTAAAGCATGTATAACAGCACAGTATTCATGCTATATAATTTACATCAATCTACATGAAATATCCCACCCTCATTGTGTTTAGCTGGTTAGTTGGCACAGAGCAGGGGCGAGGGAGTGGGCTGTCATTTACCACTGTGTATATGCCTACATGTGTGACTCTACAGTAACATGGGCTGCTCAGATGTGATCAGCATAGTTGCCACTACAGTTGCTACCCTAGCTGAATTGAAGACATGAACCAAAGGTGGAGACAGAGCGCAGCAGGATCAACCAGGTTTTATGCAGAATACAGAGTGAGTATGAACAGCATGTAATACCATTTATTGATAGTTTTTTTTTTTTTTATTATGTGGGTTTAATGACACTTTAAAGTGTTTGTAAATGGAAAATTGTACTATAGTTCAAAAAAGGTAAACACAATAAATGTGTATGCAATCAAAATGGACTTCCTGGTTCACATGTGACAAGCTACCATATTTAAAAAAAAAAAAAAAACTCTAAAAATGTTGTAGTCTCAGAAAACTGAAAACTAACAATTGGAGCCCTAAATAAATTACAATTCTAACACACATATTTCTGAATTGTCATGTCATAGGGTTCTCTACCAGAAAACACCTTTTTTTTTTTTCAAGATGGATATATAGAAAAAATCCTTTTCTCACAAAGTGTGAGAAATGTCATTCATGGTTGTACACACAGGTGCACAAACCTTTGCTCCAGTCTAATAATATCACACATCATTTTGAGCCATCAGCGATGTTATCTTGCTTACTCAAAAAAACAACTTGAGAAATATGCTTCAGCAATTCATCACAGTCACTGCAGTCTCACTTAGTATGCTAAGCAGCATTTTTACAAGTGACCCAAGGCATTTTGAGTCATTACCTGCTGGAGTGCTTTCACCACAAATGGAAGATCTTAGGGAAATAAAGAGAGTTGATTGAAAGTTATAATATTACTTCAAATACTAGTTAAAATCTTAATTTCAAATGTTATATTTAACAATATTGAGTTTAAAAATGAGCACTAATAAAACAAGATGAAAATATTTTTATATTGTACATATAATGTATTTATTATATTGGCTCGTATTTGGCAATACTTTTGATAAATTTAAAACTAATATACAGTAACAGTAAAATAAATATTATAGTAAATCCATTATTTACATTAAAAAAAATAATACACTTTTCTTACACTTTCTTGTTACTGTGTACATGTAGTGTTACCTATCTTCTTCTATATTTATGATTTTTTTTTTAGGATTCTGAAATATTCTGAAATGCCTCTTTTTCTACTTTTGGAAATATTTAAAATCTGCTTAGTGAAAGTAAAGACATGCACGGAGCTGAAATAAGATGGAAGAAAGAACATACATGACAGGGTGGAAGTCCAACAGGCCACGATAGGTTAAGTAATGGGGCTGACAAAATAAGAGTAATATCTTACCTGATTGGACGGGCCATGGGGGAAGGGGAGGAGACAAAGGCTAGTGTTCAAGGGAGGACCGAGAGGGGGCATCACTTTAGAACTGGAAGTCAGAGCAGGAACGTCTCTCCCTCCCGCCCCAGAGAAGAGTTCTGATTTAAGTCTTGGAGGAAGTTGGTGTGACAGTTGGGGTCCTTGACGAAGGCATACAACATGTGGTAAATGATTAAACAGTGAAACCCATCTCAGGTATGCAGTCCTCCCGGTTGGTCTGGTTTCAGTCTAGACTGACCGGGTAGTATAGGTGGTAGGGGTCTGTGGTCAGTTAGGGAGTTCTCAAGGCGGTGTTTGCAGCTGGGGATAGAACCTGACTTAGCCATACCACAGATTCCAATGTTGGGAGAGATGGTGTCCTCTAGAATCTACAACCAGTTATTAGTTTTTAATCTGGTTAGTCAAAGTAGGTGGAAGTGGGCTGGAAGATGGCGTGTAACATTTAAATGAAGCGTGACCCCATGCAAATGATGGGCTGAGCTTCAAGAAACGAACGGCGCATGTGTCGTACCTTGGACGCATCCCAGTGCGCATGCTCACATTCACGTTGAGATAACTGCCTAAGATACGTCAAAACACTGCCTACGACGTGAACGTAACCTACGCACAGCCCTATTCACGTACTACGTAAACAGCAAAAAAATCTACGCCGTTCGTTCCCTGGTCCATACCTTTGCTTGAGTTGCACCTCCAATATGGAGAATAACTTTATGCCGGACGTAACCCTTAAGCAAATCACTTAAAACATGCGCCGGGTGCAAGTACGTTTCTGAATCGGTGTATCTTACTCATTTGCATATTTAACATGGGTACACCGAATGCGTCCAGCTTAACTATGCGCCAACGATACGCCGGAGTAGGCAAGTTACGTCGGGCGGCTGAAGCCAAATTTTTCGACGTATCTAGCTTTGGGAATTGGCGCAGAGATACAATGGCGCACATTTGTACTTACAACGGCGTATCTCTAGATACGTTGACGTAAGTCTTATGTAAATCCGGGCCAATGTGTACAAACACTTGTATTTTATTTCATGGCGATGCAGGATATGAAATATGCAGGTGATCTTGTTTTTCAAGAAAAAACATCACAAACTTTGTAGTCAGACAATGAATGCCCAGAGTACATAAATGAAAGTGCCATGTAAATCATTGCAACTTAGACCCCTTTCAGTTTTTTAGGTGGACCCGATCGCACCTTCCATTACCCTCTATGGAACATGTGTTCGTGGACACCTGCGGACATCTGATCGGATCCTGTCTACTAAAAACAAACAGATCTGTCTTGTGGATCAGATCGTATGACAGTCGGATGGACACAGAGGGCCATAGATTACAGCGGACTGTGTCTGTGTCTGCTCTGCATCAGTTGAGTCGACACGGATCTGTCATCCACCTGCTCAGCAGGGATCAGCAGAGAGATCCCCTGCTGAGCAGACAGATCCACAGGCGGATTCCTCCAGTGTAAAAGGGTGGTTTAAAGCAGAAGATTTTTTATCTTAATGCATTCTATGTGTGCAGCAGCCCCCCTTAGCCCCTCTAATACTTACCTGAGCCCCATCTAGATCCAGCAATGTTGCAGCAGTGTCTCAGCTGCCTGGGACTCCCCTCCTCAATGGCTGAGGTATCAGCGTGGTGTCCTTGGCTCCTACTGCTGTCAATCAGACAATGGGGAGAGAAAGGCGGCGGGGCCAGGCCACAGCTTTGTGTCTGAATGGATACACAGAGCTGTGACTCGGCTCAAGTGCCCCCATAGCAAGCTGTTTGCTGTGGGGGCATTTGACAGGAGGGAGGGGACAGTAGCACAGAAGAGGGACCCTAGAAGAGAAGGGTTGGCGCTGCTCTGTGCAAATCCACTGCACAGAGCAGGTAAGTATAACAAAAAACTATAAACAATAAAAAAAGCTTTACTTTAAATACAAATCCAACTCCACAATGTGTGAATCAAATCAGGACTTTAATATTTGCCAAACTATAGGAGTGTTGGTAAAAAAAGGGGGGGGGGGTAGTGCATAATTTAAAAAATATTGGAGAAATGTAGCATTTTATTTTTAAAGTTAAACCACCACTTTGCTATACAGTTGTGCTCATAAGTTTAGATACCCTGGCAGAATTGATGATTTCTTGGCCATTTTTCAGAGAATATGAATGATAACAAAAACTTTTCTTTCACTCATGGTTAGTGTTTGGCTGAAGCTATTTATTATCAATGAACTGTGTTTACTCTTTTTAAATCATAATGACAACAGAAACTACCCAAATTACCCAGATCAAAAGTTTACATACCCTGGTGATTTTTGGCCTGATAACATGCATACAAGTTGACACAAAGGGGTTTAAATGGCTATTAAAGGTAACCATCCTCAACTGCTATCTGTTTGCTTGTAATTACTGTATGAGTGTAAAAGGTCAATGAGTTTCTGGACTCCTGACAGACCCTTGCATCTTTCATCCAGTGCTGCAGTGACGTTTCTGGAGTCATGAGCAAAGCAAAAGAATTGTCAGAGGATCTGCGAGAAAAGGTAGTTGAACTGTATAAAACAGGAAAGGAATATACAGAGGAACATTTTATACTTACCTGATGGTAATTTTTATTTTCCTGATGCAAGCATGACAGCATATACGTATGGTAGGCTCCGCCCCCTGCCCTATCTCATGACCAGTTACACAATAAAAGTATGGCTCCTCCCTGACTTCAGAACTCTTGTAACTTAGTATCACTGTGAAGCCCCCTTTTAGGGAGGGACCTATATGCTGTCATGCTTGCATCAGGAAAGGAAAATTACCTTCAGGTAAGTATAAAATGTTCCTCTTTCCTGACACAGCCTGTCAGCATATATGTATGGGATATACCAAATCACCAGACAAGACAGGTGGGTAATGCTGTACTATTTATCATATATATATATATATATATGTATTTATATATACATATGTCTTTGCTCATGTCATTCCCTGTAATACCTAGTGGCCAAACTGTACTGTCATTAAGGCTGCAGGATCCACTTTAAAGTGGCTCAAGAAAGTATTAAAGGTCGCCTAAGTCACGGCCCTACAGATTAGTTCAGGGACGACCCCTCGGAAGTCTGCCCACAATGCTGCCATTCCACGTGTAGAGTGAGCCTTAAAGCAGATGTCCGCTGAAATTTTTTTTATTAAAAGCCAGCAGCTACAAATACTACAGCTGCTGACTTTTAATATTAGGACACTTACCTGTCCTGGAGTCCAGCGCCGTCCGCAGCAGAGGACGAGCGATCGATCATCACTCTGCTGCCCCCAGCCATCCTCAGTGAGGGAACCAGGAAGTGAAGCGCTTCGGCTTCACTGCCCGGTTCCTTATGGAACCAGGCAGTCTTATGGAACCGGGCAGTTCACTACGGAACCGGTCAGTCTTTAGACAGGTATCTGCACCCCCCTCCCCTGAAAGGTGTCAAATGTGACACCGGAGGGGGGGGAGGGTTCCGATCAGCGGGAGTTCCACTTTAGGGTGAAGCTCCGCTTTAAGCCCTGCTAGGGGGTTCTAGGTCTTTTGCACTATAATCTCTCTGTATGACCTTAAGACCCCTTTCACATTGAGGAGTTTTTTAGGCGGTACAGCCAGAAAACTCCTGCCCCAGCAACCTCAATGTGAAAGCCCGAGGGCTCGTATCGAACACGAAGCTCATCCATACTCCTATATAGAGGTTCCTTAAAGGACACTGCGTCATCCATGGGAAGGGTTACGTGGCGAGCGAGTCTCATGACTGCTGCATCCACAAGAGGTGGTGTCTCCAGAGTGTGCATATCTTCTGTCTCAAATGGATACATATGAGTAAACCTGTTGAATGGTGAGACCTTTCTGTCTACCTTCTCCCATTCCTGCTGAATGATATATTGTACCTCTTTTATAAGAGGAAATTACATTCTTGTTTTCTTTAAGTGAGGATAGAACTTTCTTGTTTTAGTGGGTTGAACTACTTCTTCCTCCCACTCGTGTGCCACTGCTTTCACTAGAGGTTGTACTGAGGAATATCTAAAACCAATGTTGCTGTCCTCTTTCTGGGATTCTTCTCCAGAGCTGGTCCTTGGTTATGGATTTCTTGCTCTTTGGGTCACGGTTCGACCCTCGCTACTCTCTTTAGGTTGACTAGTTGTGGCCGTCAAGTCCTGTATAAACTCCTTGATCGATTGCTTGATCATTTCAGCCCTTTTGGCCTCTTTATCGGTTGCTGCTTCTAGTAGGCAATCTTTACACAGCATCTTTCCTGTAAGGGGCTTTAGCCCACATGCCACACAGAGATCATCTCTGGGTTCCTCTTCCTGCTGTGTGTATTCTACTCTGTGCAGGCTATTCTGGCAGGTTTTAGAGTGTGTAGCTGTGTTGGTGTTGCATCTCCTTGCTCTTAAAGGGGTATTGCGGCTGATAAGGGCTGAAAACAAAATTACATCCAGTCAGTATGTGCACTCTTTTTTAGGGTGTCATACAGACACATATACTTACCTGCCCTCACCTTAGAATACGTGGCTGTTCTCTAGGAAAGCTCATCTTGACTCTGGAATATACAGACAGTACTGGCTCAGTTCATAAGTCAATAATCGATATTGAGAATTTCGAATTATATGTCTCCTACCTGTGTCCCAGGTTCAACACCTGTGGCACCTGACAGGTTCCGCTGGTGCACCTTCATTAGCTGAACCCTGCACTTTACCTTGTTCTGTTTATTTATCTGTTGGGGGTGAGTGAGCCCCACCTGTGCTTCCTGAGACACCCATTGCGTCTCTCGAGACAGGATGTTCCTTCGGCCACCATCTTGCTTCACCCGGAAGTTGCCTCTTGAGACTCCTGTGTCAACCGGAAAGTTGTGGCGATTGAGGAGGAATAGGATAGTCACTCAGCATAATAGTATAGTCAATCAGCATAATAGTATAGTCAATCAGCATAGTCAGTATTCAAGGGATCCCACATCAATAGAAAAATCAAATCGGTTACATCAGCATCAGGTGCTTGGTAGCTGGTGATCCACGACTGATTAATTTTTATGAATGTGAGCCGATCAACAGAGTCTGTGGACAGGCGCACTCTGTGATTGGTTACAGAGCCTCCAGCAGCACTGAATGTGCATTCAGAAAGAATGCTGGATGCAGGACAGGCCAGTAGCTCAATTGCATATTGAGCAAGCTCTGGCCAGTGGTCCATCCTCAAGACCCAGTAACCCAGTGGATGTTCTGTTAGAAAGGTCTCCAAGTCTGATCTTGCCCCTAGATATTCCTGCACCATGCAATTCAGACACTGGCGATGGTTGCTGGAACCGATCAGACCTTGGCGCTGAGGACTGAAGAATTTTCTGAAGGCATTGATCAGCCAGCCACCTTCTCCACCGCTCTTTCTGTGACTGAACGAAGCCTCAGCAGCACGTTGTCTAGCACCAGGAAATTGTAACCTCCCAGGCTCTGGAAACGCTTTGCACCAAAAAAAATTCAAGGCCTCGCGAAGATGTTTTATCCTCCGCTCCCTCTGTGTAGGCTGGATAAGTTCTGCAACCTTACCCTTGTAACGAGGATTAAGAGGGGTTGCCAGCCAGTAATGATCCCTCTCCTCGATACCACAGATCCTAGTGTCCTTTCGCAAGTTTTGCAGGATCAGGGAGGCCATGCATCATAAGTTTGCAGAGTCATTCGATCCTGAGTCCTCTGGGTCACTAAGGATCACTTAATCCGCAACCATCTCCTGAAAAACTACACCAGGAATGGCCTGCAGTCAGGTATAGGCTTGGCTACACTGAATGCAGTTTTTTATATATATATATATATATATATATATATATATATATATATATATATATATACATATATATACATATACACACACACAAACAGTTGAACCTCGGATTACAAGCATAATTCGTTCCAGGAGTATGCTCGTAATCCAAAGTACTCGCATATTAAAGCGAGATTTCTCATTAAAGTCAATGGAAACGAAAATAATTTGTTCCACATTGACTTCAATGGGATGCAATACCGAATGCGGCCAGAGAGCGCCGAAAATGGACGAAAAGGCCCAAAGACACTTCGGCTCATTTCCTGCGCCCCTGTACCTCAGGCCAAAAGAGGTACTGCAGGTCAATGTTTGGCTTTTCTCGGCTCCTGCGCCCCCGTACCTCAGGCCAAATTAGGTACTGCAGGCCTATTTTTGACTCTACTTGGCTTCTGTGCCCCCATACCTCAGGCAAAATGAGGTACTGCAGGCATATTTAGCTTGAATTCTGCTCGTCTTGCGAGTCAACACTCGCAAACCGAGTCAGAATTAAAAAAAAAAGTTACTCTTAAGCCGAGGTCCCATTGTGTGTATATATATATATATATATATATATATATATATTTATACTGAATAATCTGCCTGCCTGAAGTATAGTAGAAAAAGTACACCAGTATTGGCCTGCAGTCAGATATAGGCTGGGCTACACTGGATGCAATGTATACATTTTCAAGATGAATGTAGTATGTTATTAAAAAATACTGGGGAAACATTTGCATTCATCAGCCAGGAAGCTGCGCATGGGATGTACTTGGACATTCCAACATGACAATGATCCAAATCACAAGGCCAAGTTGACCGGTCATTGGCAACAGCAGAATAAAGTGAAGGTTCTTGGGTGGCCATCTCAGTCTACTGACCTCAATATCATTAAACCACTCAAACGATCTCAAACATGCAGTTCATGTAAGACAGTCCAAGAATTTACAGGAACTGGAGGCTTTTTGCCAAGAGGAATGGACAGCTTTACCATCTGAGGCGATAAAGAGCCTCTTCCACGAATACCACAAAAGACTTCAATCTGTCATTGGTGTTAAAGGGGGCAATACACAGTATTAATAACTGGGGTATGTAAACTTTTGATCAGGGTCATTTGGGTAGTTTCTGTTGTCATTATAATCTAAAATGAGTAAACACAGTTGATTGATAATAAATGGCTTTAGTCAAACACTAACTAACTAAGTGTAAGAAAAGTTTTTATGTTATCATTCATATTCTCTGAACAATGACCAAGAAATCTAATTCTGCCAGAGTATGTAAACGTATGAGCACAACTGTATGTTAGGGTTTCTAGCAATCTCTGCATTTGTGTTTTTAAGCCTGCACTGCACATGCACTACACTACATACTGTATCTACTCTACCTGTGGGATTTATAAATAGCAGCTTAATATGTCCATAGACCATGAAAATTGAAAACACATTGGGATTTTAGAACAAATAAGCGGGACTTTAAAGGGTACCAACAATAGTAAAACATCTAGATTGTATGCTATTCCCAGACTCTCCCAATATGAAACAGTCTGCTACGATTTGTCCAGGGAGAAAGGGGCCATTTCTATGGTGTATAGATACCTTAATGAAATGCACCTGCCAGAGAAATCAACTGATATGACCCTTTGGGAATCTGACATAGGCCAAGAATTTACTCCAGAGGAATGGTCAGACAAGATATCAAACATGCATAAGGTGGTACCTCACCCCAGATAGGGTACATTCTACCTAGAAGTCCCAGACACTTGTTTCAGGGGATGCCAGGCTACAGGAACATTGCTCCATATATTCTGGAGCTGTCCTCTGCTGAAACATATATGGAGACAGGCAGCCTCTAGGGTAGCACAGATGACTGGATCACTAATCACGCTGACTGCGCCTATGTGCCTACTCTTCACCTCCATATCGGATATCCCTCCTCCAAACCAAAAACTTGTGAACACGTACACGCTGTTCTGTGCTATCTTCTGGACCATAGCCTTAAATTGGAGCTCACCCACAGTACCCTGGGCCCAAGTACTCCAAAGAACGGAAAAACAAAGAAGAATTTTTGGACAGCCGCACTCCAGGAAAAAATTCCTCAATATCCTTTATTGGTAAGAATGTAAAACACCACAATCCTCAGCAAACGGAAATAAGGACACACAGCTGATGTATCACACTGATCCTCAGTGCTTACTCGTAGCTATGAGAAAGCATTAAGGATCAGTGCGAAATGTCAGCTGTGTTTCCTTATTTCCGTTTGCTGTGGATTGCGGTGTCTTCCATTCTTACCAATAAAGGATATTGAGGAATTTTTTCCTGGAGTGTGGCTGTCCAAACATTCTTCTTTATTTTCTGCTATAAGAATCGCCAGCACCCGTGGTCTCTAGAAGGAGATATATCAGTCAAGCATTTCAATTTGGAGCAGTCACTTCTCCTACTCCAAAGAACAGAGACTATTAAACTTATGGAACTAATCCATCATACTATTTGTAGCACTGACCCCCGCAGGAGCTGCTGATTAAATTTTGGGCCTGCACTCTAACTACAACCCCAGTGATAAGGCTCAGTCCCCTTTACACAGCTGTGGTGCAATACAATACAATACTGTACAATGTGATACCAGATACCTGTTTGTAACTTCAGGATCCACAAGCGGCACCTAGAGTGAATAAAGCAATACGCCACAACCCTGGTATGCTTAAACAGTAGTATTCTTTTACTGTTGATAATTGGCAAGTAAAGAAACACCAGTACATAAACTGTGCTATCCTCCTAACATGGGATGAGAGCACAATAAAATTAAATCTATACAGCAATCAAATGGCAAACAGTATACCTGCAGGTATATGAATAAGAAAATAAAACTAAGCCTAGGAGCTCCCCTACTTTGTAAGGTAACCGTGAGATCTCACAAAAAAAAAAAAAAAACAGTCAGTTCTTGATCTTCTTTCTTCGCTAGCTAATAATGTTTCCCAAGTAATTTGTAATCCAAACAAAACGAGTAAACTTCCTGAAAAAGAAATGTCTCCGCAATGAGTGGGTTAACTGCCTTGGCCTTCTGGAGAGCGTCCCGAACAACTAGGCCTTCAGCCTTCTTAAAGGCAACCCCTCCGCTTCTTCTTGGAAGTATGTAGTGAGGCCTGTGTGTTAGTCTAATGGCGTGTGAGGCATAACAAACTGTGGGCCGTAACCCACTCACCTAACTGGACACAGGCTCCGTACAGTCTCGCGACCTCCTCCCGTTGCTCCGTCTGCTGGATCAAACACCAGGCCAACTCTGCTGGGGGACTCCCGTCCTCCGATGCTCAATGGAAATGTCCGTGGGCCTTGCTGTTCGGTCCCGTCTCCTCACAGATCCTCTCCGGCTGCCCATGCGGTTCCAAAAGGGACCTAAGATGGCTGCTCCCACTCCTTATATAGCAAATCCCAGCATGCACTGCCCAAGAAATTGTTCCTGGGTCTGATCAACTTCCTATTTACAAGGGTCAACTCTGAGAACCAATAGTCTTTCTTCTTTATTTCTCAGATAGTGGAATCCTCCTTGCATTAACAACAATTGGCCACTAGATGGCTCCAAACACTCAACAATCTCAATGTCCATGAATGCCCTCTAGGGAATGCAATATACACATTTATGTACTATATATATATACATCAGCGCTACACACTCCCCCTACTTTGTCTCTTTTGGTCCCCCAAAGAGGTCCAAATTGCTAATCCTATCTTGCATTCTAGTTTCTATACGTTCACACAAAACGGACAGAGGAGCTTCCCACCAATTGTCATACAGTGGGAAGCTATCCTGTGCACCCACAGCTGATACTACCATGTCTGGTACAGATGTGTCAAGGGGTGAGCTGGGGCTGTCCCTTACTAAATCAAGAGTAGAGGGACTAGGCAGTTCAAAGTTTCTTCTGCTCACAAACTGTGAGGCTTCAGAGCATTCGCCCAATGTGTCATAAGTCAGTCTGCGTGGTGGGCGAATGTCTCTCTTTGCTCTGGGCACTTTTGGAGTGTCCATTCCTTCTGGGCCAAGGTCATCATTCCGTTCAATGCTTAAGGGTGGGGAATGAATGGAAGCACTGGGCTCTCCTACAGAGTGAGTGGTCGGCACAAATTCCGGGGCCTCTGCCCTAAGAGTTCCATTATCATCCTCCTCTACCTCCGAAAGGACATCAGCATCTGTTTCTGAATCTTCAGGAAGCCACAGCCAGCTCATCTCCACTCCCTCATCCTCATCTATAGAAGGTGCAGGTTGGGACCTGGTTATTGGTCTACACACATCAGTGGGTGTGGATTCCTCCTCTGTGCTTGTCCTGACTGCCTCAGTGAGAGGTAAGAGGTGATTCCGGTGCCATTATTTACCGGCCCAGTTTTTCCTTCTGGCTTGATCTCATACACTGGGAGCCCTGGAAGTTTCCTGCACACAACAAATGGCTGTGATTTCCAGCGATCAGCCAACTTGTGTTTGCCTGGAATGCCTAAGTTCCTCAACAAGACCCGGTCACCTGGCTGAAGATCCTGGACTCTCACTTTTAGGTCAAAGTTCCTCTTGTTCCTCTCCCCCCTGGAATCCGAGGTGGCGTGAGCCTGCTCGTAAGCAGTCTTCAGGCTCCGCCGTAGTCTGTCCACATACCCTTTATGGGAGGCCTCGGAGGTGTGGTCCAAGGAGGAACCAAACGCCAGGTCCACTGGCAATCTTGCTTCACGGCCAAACATCAGTCGGTATGGGGAATATCCAGTGGCATCACTTTTGGTACTATTATAGGCATGGACTAATGCAGCAATGTGTTTACTCCAGTGAGGTTTTTGCTCGGCAGTCAAGGTCCCCAACATGTTCAAGAGAGTCCTGTTGAACCTTTCCGGTTGGGGGTCCCCTTGTGGGTGGTAAGGAGTAGTCCTGGACTTTTGTATGCCTAACAGATCCAACAGCCTTTTGATTAGTCTGCTCTCAAAGTCCCTTCCTTGGTCTGAATGTATACGTTGAGGCAGGCCATAGTGTACGAAGAACTTTTCCACGAGAGTCTTTGCTACTGTGGTTGCTTGCTGATCCCTAGTAGGGAAAGCTTGAGCATAATGGGTGAAGTGATCTGTCACCACTAAGATGTCACCTTGCCCACTCAGATCGGATTCCAGACAAAGAAAGTCTATGCAAACCAGGTCCATTGGGCCCTGACTCTCTAAATGGCCCATTGGGGCAGCCCTCTGGGGCAATGTCTTCCGTTGGATGCATCTGAGGCAGGAGTGACAGTAGCTCTCCACTTCCTTTCTCATGTGAGGCCAGTAGAACCTATCCCTTACTAGTTGGAGAGTTCTCTCGGCTCCCAAGTGTCCATGGTGATCATGTAAAGCAATCAGTACCGTCTCTCTGTGCTTTTCAGGCAAGAGTAACTGCCACCTTGCTTCTGGATCATCAGAGGGGCCCCTTCGGTAGACCACCCCTTGCTGCAGCTGCAAATGATCCCATTCTCTCAATAACACCTGGGCTTCCCTCTCAGGACTCTTCCGCAGTACATCAGGCTGTCGACATTCCAATGCTTCAAGCACCAGCCCACACAGTGGATCTCCCTGCTGATCTCTCCTGAGATCCTTCCTGGATAACTTGGGTAGGCCCTCCTGTGTGACCTGGGAGACGTTACAGTAGCACCTGGGTACTGCCGCTGAGGATACTCCTACTTCTTCAGCTCTGGCTCCACCTCTCTGGTACTGACTTGTGCCCTCCCATAGGGCCCTCACTCCTTCTGGAGTAAGCTGGGTCCATTCTTCCAAGGGGTCATGGGGTCTTCTTGACAGGGCATCCGCATCTCGGTTACCAACTCCTGGTCTGTACTTCAGGCTGAAGGTAAAGGCTGAGAGAGCAGCTAACCACCTGTGACCGGTGGCATCCAGCTTTGCAGTGGTGAGTAGATATGTGAGGGGGTTGTTGTCCGTCTTGACCACAAATTCAGCCCCGTAAAGGTAGTCCTTCAACTTGTCCACCACTGCCCCATTTTAAAGCCAGAAATTCAAGCTTGTGAGTTTGGATAGTTTCTTTCAGCAGGGGTCAGACTTCTACTCACATAGGCAACTGGCCGTAAGTGCTCTTCATGCTCCTGGTAAAGCACTCCCCCCAGCCCGTCGCGGCTGGCATCCACATGTAACTCATATGGTTTGGCAGGGTCTGCATAGGCCAACACTGGGGCAGTAGTAAGACTCCACTTCAGCCTCCTGCAGGCCTCTTCACATTCTGGAGTCCACTGATCCTGGATGGACTCTTTCTTCCTTCTAGACCCCTCTTTAGGCTTTTTCGGCTGACCCGCGCTTTCACCAGCTTCTTCCTGCTTCTTTAAGAGTTCAGTGAGTGGGTGGGCTATTTTTGCGAATCCCTCTACGAATCTTCGGTAGTATGAGCAGAAACCCAAGAATGACCTGAGCTCAGTTACGTTGGTGGGCCTGGGCCAGGAAGTGACAGCTTCTAGTTTCTTGGGATCAGTTGCCACTCCTTCTTCAGACACAATGTGTCCCAGGTAACTCACCGAGGGTTGGTAGAACTGGCACTTCTCCATAGAGAGTTTCAGGCCTTCATCATGAAGTCTCTTCAAGACCTTCTCAAGGCGTTCTTCATGTTCCTCCAACGTCCTCCCAAAGACTATGACATCATCCAGGTATACCAGAACTTCAAGGAGATTCATGTCACCCACTGTCTTCTCCATCAACCTCTGGAAAGTTGCTGGGGCCACAGTCAGGCCTTGCGGCATCCGGTTGAACTCAAAGAACCCAACTGGGGTGATGAAAGCGGTTTTCTCCTTTGTCTTCAGGGCACATAGGAATCTGGTAATACCCACTCTTCAGGTCCAGTACGCTGAACCACTTTGCTCCTGACAGACTCTGTAAGGCATCCTCAATTCGGGGTGTGGTGTACTGGTCTGGGATGGTCCTCCGATTCAGGGTCCTGTAGTCAATGCACAGGCGTAGGGACCCATTCTTCTTCCTGACCACTACTATAGGGGAGGCGTAGGGACTCCTGGACTCTCGGATAATGCCCGTCCTCTTAAGTTCAGCCAATTGTTCCCTCAAGTCTTCCAGATCTCCTAGGGGGATCCGCCGGACCCTTTCCCGAAATGGCTTGTCTTCCTCCAGACGAATTCGATGGGTGGCACTCTTTGCCAATCCTACGTCAAATTCACTTTTCGAGAAGGCTGCTCTCCATCTCAGCAGTTGGGCTTTGGCCCTTTCCCGCCATGCAGGAGTAAGAGGCGTATTTTTTGGGCTGAACTCTTCTTCAGGGATTTCTGGGGCTGACCCTCCTTTCAAACCTCCTGGTTCGACTGGAACAGCCGGACTGACCTGTCCCAACAGTAGCCTGGCTGGCACTCTCACTGGCACTGTCGCTGTGTTGCGGACACTGACTGGAACTTTGCCGTGAGTTCTCTCCAATACTCTGGTGGGCAACACTTCAGTGATGAGTTCTAGTCCGTTTCTCCCCTCTTTGCGGTTTTCCAGGACAATGAAAGGGCCTGGTTTCTTCCAGCTCAATTTGACCGAGGCTTTTAGGCAGATTACTTCACCCGGCTGGACTATTTTCTCTCCTTTGTTCAGCAGCCAGATTTTTCCCACTCCCTCTTCAGGAGCCTTCTCCTCCTGTATAAGGTCTCGGTATGTCTGGGCCAACATGGGATGTATTTCAGTGGGGCGGTATCCTTCTTAATTACCAGCGGTGCAAGTAGTCTCCTCACTAAGTCAGTGTTTGTCCCAATGATAAGAGAGCTCTTGTCAGCTCCTGGAGGACGAGGACACACTATGGCCAATGTGTCAAAGGTCTCCGTCTCTCCTACTGTACTTGGGTCGAAGGTGAGTCTGACTGGCAGGTAACCATCATATGGAAAGTTCTGAGTGCCCAAACCCCATATCTCCAACTCCTCCAATTTCCGTAGTGGCAGGTGCTTGAGATGCTTGTCATAGAAGTCCCTGTATAATAAGGTTACTTGGGCTCCAGTATCCAGCAGGGCTTTTGTGTAGATCCCTTCCACTTGGATGGGGACAATTGGGGAAGGTCCCACCAGCTTGGGAGGAAATCCACTGGTAGCTGTACCCTTAGCCTGCTTTGTGGCTCGGACTTTGGCCTTTGAGGGCCTCTTTTTCTTCTGCCCCCGCCTTGTTGGTGGCTCCAGTGGGCCGTGGCACGTGAGTCGGTGTGGAGTTCGCTACTGCACCCGGGCGCCCAGTTGACTCCTTCACTGGGGCCCTCTGAAGTTTCCTCCGACTGATGTGGGTTTTCCTCGGGTAGTGGGCTGGGGCACACTCGCCTGAAATGTCCCATCCCTCCGCATTTGAAACAGACTCTTTGTGTTTGTTTCGGAGGGCTGGTAATGGTGGTAGCTTTTGGGACCTTCCTTGGCATAACTCCTTCTGCCTTTAGTTTCACCAGCTCAGTCATCATCATGGCCATCATCTCCAGTATCTCCTTCTGGTCTGCATAAGCCTCTCCAGCTCCGTCTGACTCGCGGGTGGGTGGTGTACAGATGAAAACCGTGATCCCTGGTCAACGGTTGCCGCCAGGACATTCAACTCCTGGGTGTCTGAGGGGACACCTACCTGCTGTATTTTAGCACTTGTGGTGTTTGAAGCTTGAAGCTTTCTCTGTTTCTGGTCTCTCTCAATCTCCATCTTATCCACTTCGTTCACTTTTTCAAGAAGGACCTCGTCTGGAGTTAAGGGATCTTCCAAGTACTGCTTCAAGTGGAGCTTGACATAGTCACTCCTCAGCCCCGTGGTCACGGATCTCCGGAATTTCTTCTGTACCAGCTCAGCTCCAAATTGTTCCCCGCTCCCTCTCTCTCCTGAGGTAAACAGCAGGCGGTCCTTGAGTTCAATGGCCCGAAACAGAAAGTTCTGAGGAGTCTCTTTACTGTCCTGTGCAATATTTATCAGTTGGTGGAATAGCTCTGTGGCATCTTCCTCCTCATAGTAACTTTTTAGAATCCTCTTAAGCTGGTTCAAAGTCAAATCACTCTTTCTCTCTAACATGCCCCTAACACTTGAGCCTGGGCTGATGGCGTGGATCACAGCCTCTCTGATTTCCGATTCCAGATATCCTTTTTGTAGCCCCAGCTCTATTTGGTGTAGGAGGCCGGTGTAAGACAGTTTGCCCTTCTGTCCCTTTTCTCCTATCTGGCCATCAATGCGGAAATCCTTCCTAATAGTTACTTCTTGCAGATAGCCCCTGCTGCGTCTTCTTGGCTCCCTCCTTGGGTTTGGTGTCATCTGGCCAGCTCTCTTGTCTTCTGAGCCGACGCGCAGTCCATCCATGCGATCTGCTATGATGCTGGATGTCTCCTGAAACTTTTCCTGTATTTCACGGTATTGTCGCTGTAACTCAGCCAGTTGTTGTTCCGCCTGCCGCTGGGCGGCGGCTCCTGCGTTCCTGTCTAGGGGTTCTAACTGCTTTTTGCAGGGGTGTGTCAGGTGGAACACTGTCTTCTCGGACAATTTTATGGTGGCACCGTGGAAATTTTCAGGAACACCCCGTCCCACTCTATCAGGGCATAGGTGCAATCAGTCCCAAAGTCTGGTTTCACTGCAACCACGTAGGCCTTTCTGTCTGGAGACAATGTCTGTACCACCTCTTTGATTTGCTTCTTCTCCCAGTAGCTCCCTGGGAGTTCAATGGCCACGCTTGCTTCTGAGCGTGTCCCTTCTGCTTCGCACCAACGGACTACTGTGATGGGGTCCATGGTGACCTCAAGGGGGGGGGGGTGGGTTTCTTGTAGAGTGACAGGATCCCGGTCCGAGCCCCCACGTGTAGCACTGACCCCCGCAGGAGCTGCTGATTAAATTTTGGGCCTGCACTCTAACTACAACCCCAATGATAAGGCTCAGTCCCCTTTACACAGCTGTGGTGCAATACAATACAATACTGTACAATGTGATACCAGATACCTGTTTGTAACTTCAGGATCCACAAGCGGCACCTAGAGTGAATAAAGCAATACGCCACAACCCTGGTATGCTTAAACAGTAGTATTCTTTTACTGTTGATAATTGGCAAGTAAAGAAACACCAGTACATAAACTGTGCTATCCTCCTAACATGGGATGAGAGCACAATAAAATTAAATCTATACAGCAATCAAATGGCAAACAGTATACCTGCAGGTATATGAATAAGAAAATAAAACTAAGCCTAGGAGCTCCCCCTACTTTGTAAGGTAACCGTGAGATCTCACAAAAAAAAAAAAAAACAGTCAGTTCTTGATCTTCTTTCTTCGCTAGCTAATAATGTTTCCCAAGTAATTTGTAATCCAAACAAAACGAGTAAACTTCCTGAAAAAGAAATGTCTCCGCAATGAGTGGGTTAACTGCCTTGGCCTTCTGGAGAGCGTCCCGAACAACTAGGCCTTCAGCCTTCTTAAAGGCAACCCCTCCGCTTCTTCTTGGAAGTATGTAGTGAGGCCTGTGTGTTAGTCTAATGGCGTGTGAGGCATAACAAACTGTGGGCCGTAACCCACTCACCTAACTGGACACAGGCTCCGTACAGTCTCGCGACCTCCTCCCGTTGCTCCGTCTGCTGGATCAAACACCAGGCCAACTCTGCTGGGGGACTCCCGTCCCCCGATGCTCAATGGAAATGTCCGTGGGCCTTGCTGTTCGGTCCCGTCTCCTCACAGATCCTCTCCGGCTGCCCATGCGGTTCCAAAAGGGACCTAAGATGGCTGCTCCCACTCCTTATATAGCAAATCCCAGCATGCACTGCCCAAGAAATTGTTCCTGGGTCTTTGATCAACTTCCTATTTACAAGGGTCAACTCTGAGAACCAATAGTCTTTCTTCTTTATTTCTCAGATAGTGGAATCCTCCTTGCATTAACAACAATTGGCCACTAGATGGCTCCAAACACTCAACAATCTCAATGTCCATGAATGCCCTCTAGGGAATGCAATATACACATTTATGTACTATATATATATACATCAGCGCTACATATTTTAGACACTATCAGGGGCGGACTGACAACTCATGGGGCCCCTGGGCAATAGAAGATTATGGGGCCCCCCAGCCTTACAGATGGCCACCACGCCAGGAGGCAGTGCAGAGGCGGGGCAGCTAAAATCTCGGGATTTTCACATCAAATGCATGTTGGTTTCGGACACATCAAGGACAGATGTAAAAAAAAACACAAATTTTTACATACTGTCCCTGGTTTTACTCAGCCTGGCAACCCTGATGGGGCCCCTTAGTGGCATGGGGCCCTTGGGGAGTGCCAGAGAACCTCAATGGTCAGTCCGCAGCTGGACACTATGCATATCTTTAATAATAAGTGATCAGGGTGGACATCATATGGTAATACACTGTGAGTCAATGGCCATATACAGTATATATATATATATATATATATATATATATATATATATATATATATATATATGTATATATATATATATATATATATATATATATATATATATATATATCTTAAACCTTGTTCTTCTTAGTGACATGTGTTCTTCCTGAACTACACTATGGGACTGGGCTTGCCCAAATAGATGCAGATACTACACTCTCTCTCTCTTCCTTTTTTTTTATATATATACATAAAGATATCTTTCCTTTCTATCCTTATATAAGTGATATAATGGGATGTACCATAAAATGGCACCAAAATCCAGTTGTTTTACTAAAATGTATATTTGGGTAATGGCAGGGTTGCATGTACCTTAAAGGGGTTTCCCTAAATAGCTTAATTTACCTTAGTGCAGTTCTCCTTCAGTTACCTCATCCTTCCATTTTGCTTTTAAATGTTCTTATTTCTTCTGAGAAATGCTCACTTCCTGTTCTTCTGTCTGTAACTACACACCGTAATGCGAAGCTTTCTTTCTGGTGTGGAGAAAGCCTCTTGAGTGGGTAGGGGCTATGTGTTTTTGTTTCCCAGATTAATCAATCTGACACCACACTCAGATTTGACAGCTTTTTGACCATGAATAAGTTGTTCCCTATCCCAATTTTTTACTCGGTTGTAGGCCCGTTTAAGGCATTTGTTACTATATCCCCTTTTCTATAGATGCAATTTTAAGGCCCTAGCTTCTTTTTAGAAATCAGCATTTCTGCTGCAGTTTTTTGTTTTAGCCGTAGGTACTGGTGGTAGGGGATACTTGTAGCTCAAGAGGAAGGGTGGGAACTGTCAACTCGTAAAATGGAATTCCCTGCTGAGGATTTACAGGATAATGTGGACCCCAGACTTTCAATCAGAATTGATGAAGACATTTCAATAAATCAAGAATTAGTTGATTATATGGTCCTGCCATACGTTCCCGTTCCTGAATGAAGCCCCCCAAAACCCCAACCCCCAACTCGTGGAGGATGGAGTTGTAGAGGGCCTCCACATCAATAGTCACCAACAGGGCACCCTTGGGGATATGAATCCCATCGAGGGCACCGAAAAAAGGTCCACAGTGTCCCTGATGTAGGAAGCCAGAGACTCCACATGAGGATGCAAATATTCGTCCAGAACTTGGCTAGCTGTTTTCATGGAGATAGGGGGAAAAGCCCAAACTCCCACATATACAGAAACAGAGCAAGGGATAATGGCAGGGGAAGATTGCTACCAGTGGTTCCAAGAGACATAAGAAGCCAGATAATGACTAAACGCACCAGATTATAGGTATCTGAAATATCACTTTTAGGCCCCGCTAATCACCGCGTGTGTGAGCTCTATAACTTGAGATCTACAATTTCTGGTAATCGGTGTGTATTTGTGGGGAAGGGATTCGTCTGAGCACTTTTGGATTCCAGTATGAACACAGATATACACTTTTAACCCAACAATAAAAAGGATCAAAATTCAAGTTAAAGGATCACTAAAGGATTTTTTTTTTCTAGCTAAATAGCTTCCTTTACCTTACTGCAGTACTGGTTTCATGTTCTTATTGTTCATTTTTGCTTCGAAGTTGCTGTAATCCTGCTCTGTTCTCCACACTTCCTGCTTGTCTGTTTCCTTATAACCCCAGTGCTGGGAGCTTTCTCACGGTGGTCTGAGCTGTCATTACTGTGTGTCTAAAACTTCCCAGAACCAATCAGATTCATTTTAAAAACCAAACACTGCCCTGGATTTGTTTGTTTTTGTTCTGTGTCTATTTCTACTTCACAGAAACGTGAAGCCAGTTCAAAAGTGAAACTAACCTGCAGGCACATTATATGATTGATTTTTATCTATTTTTAATCATTTTAAAAAGGAATCAGTTAACTTTTATGTCTCTATACCCTGTAAACAGTCATTTCAGCAAAACATTTTTTTTCCTTTAGTGACCCTTTAAGGACTTTCACTGTTGCAACGTTTTTTAGATGGACACAGTTTGTTTTATCGAAGATTGTATGCAATGTTTATTTAAACTAATAAATTGCTATTTAATTTTGTTTATATGATTAGCTCTCCTCTTTTTCCCTGATTTACAGTGGAACCTCATATTGCGAGTAATGCGGTTAACGAGTGTTTCGCAATACGAGCAATATTCGCTTTGATATGCGTGTGGTTTGGATTATAAGCATTCTCCTGGAATGGATTATGCTTGTAATTCAAGGTTCCACTGTATTTGCCTTATGGTTCTTGTGTTCGGACTATATGGCTTTGAGCTTTTCTAGATATATAGTTTTTGTTCACAATGTGCCCTAATTTTACCACTGGTTACTTGTAAATTGGTTGATTGATTTTTTCCCACAGAGTGGTAACGGGATAAGTGCAGGATTTATATATATATATATATTTTTATCTACAGTAAATTAACCCCACTGTATTGCTTTTATGTTAATGACCACATGAAAAAATAAAAAAAATAAAAAAGGTGCTCCAGAAGACCACTAGGGATGGGAATAAAATATACACTAATCAGACATAACATTATGATGACCCACCTAATATTTAGTGGGTCTGCCTTTTGCTGCCAAAAAAGCTCCAACCCATTGCATGGATGCCACTTGACCTCTGAGGATATGCTGTGGTATCTGGCCCTAAGCCTTTAGTATCAGTTCTTTTAGGTCTGGGGTTGTGAGGTAGGGCTTCAATGAATCTGACTTGTTTTTCTATAACATCCCACAGATGCACGAGTGGATTGAGATCTGGTGAATTTGAGCCAACAGTACACCTCAAACTCAGTGTGTTTCTCAAACCATTCTTGAATGATTTTTCAGCATGGCAGGGTGCATTTCTGAAAGAGGGCACTGACATCAGGAATACTTTTTACATGAAGGGGTGTACTTGGTCAGCAACAATGTTTAGGTAGGTGGTACATGTCAAAGTACATTACCCAAAGCATCACACTGACTACACCTGCGTGCCTGCTTCCCATGGTGCATCCAGGTTCCGTTTCTTCCCTAAATAAGCACATGCATGCGCCTGGCCACCCTCATGAGGTAAAAGAAAAATGTGATTCATCAGACCAGGTCAGGTCAGGCCAGGCCATGTTCTTCCATTGATCTGGAGGTCCAATTCTGATGCTCATGTGCCCACTGTAAGAGCTTTTGGCTGTGGTCATGGGTCAGCATGAGCACCATGATTGGTCTGCCAGTACGTGCCCCCACACACATTAAACTGCAATGCCTATTTTTTTTTGCTTTCATCATATCAGCTTCATGGACAAGATGTTTATTGTTTACTTGCTGCCTAGCAGATCCCACCGACTTTCAGATGTCATTGTAATGACATATTCAATGTTATTCACATTACCTGCCAGTGGTCTTAAAGGGGCTGTAAAAGTTCGTTTTTTATTTTCTAAATAGGTTTCTTTAAGCTAGTGCATTGTTGGTTTACTTATCTTTTACTTCGATTTCCCTTCTAAATGTTTTTTTTCTTTGTTTTCTTTGTCTGAAATTCTCACTTCTTGTTCCTGTTCAGTAAGCTGTTCTGACTGACTTTCCACCGCTCGGATGATGGTGGAAAGCTTACTGAGGAGAAACAGGAAGTGAGAAATTCAGACAAAGAAAAAAAAAACATTTAGGGCCAAATTCTCGTAGAATCCGCGATGGCGTAGCGTAAGCCATTTACACTATGCCACCGCAACTTACTGGAGCAAGTGCCGTATTCTCAAAGCACTTGCTCCGTAACTTGCGGCGGCGTAGTGTAAATGGCCCGGCGTAAGGCTGCGTAAATCGAAGGGGGCGGCTTGTATTTAAATTAAGCACGCCCCACGCCGAACGAACTGCGCATGCGCCAGCCGAAAAAAAAAAAAACAGTGCGCATGCTCCAACTCACGTCGGAAAGCGTTGATGAAACCGACGTGAAAACGACGTGATCGTCACTTACGCAATGCCCTATTCGCGAGCGACTTAGTTAAACGACGTAAACTATGGAAAAAGACGATGCTGTCCCGACGCCATACTTAACATGGCATACGAGGGACCTTCGTAAACGTACCCCTCATATAGCGGGGGTAAGTTTACGCTTACGAGACGTAAACTTTGACGACGAGGTGCCATAAAAACGTTTGGGAATCGGCGTATCTTTCTCATTTGCATCTCATCTTGCTCATTTACATTTAAGATCCAACGGTATAAGATTACGCCAGTCAGATCTTAGCGTAAAACCGGCGTATCATGTTTTCAGGATAGAAAACAATGATACGCCGGCGGGAAATACGAATTACGCCGGTGTATCTGTACATACATCACCGTAATTCTTTTGAGAATCTGGCCCTTAGAAAGGAAATTGAAGGAAAAGGTAAGTGAACCAACAATGCACTAGCTTAACCATTTCCCTACGGCCGTACGACTATATACGGCCGCAGTGTGGTTCTAATTCTCCGGGCGCCGTGTTTTCACGGCAGCCCCTTTCTTCGTTCCCAGCGCGCGCTCCAGAGCGCGCAGCGGGGAACTTCTGTACTGGCCGTGTCCCTTGGACACAGCCAATCACAGATCGCCGCGAACGGCCAATCAGAGTGGCCGCTTGTGATGCGATCTGTGCAGCGAATGAGAGATGATCTCATAGATAAACATATTAGATAATTTCTCATTGCCAGCTCTCACAATGACGGCGTCCTGTCATAGAGAGAGGAGACTGATCTGTGTCTCTTGTACATAGGGACACAGATTGGTCACCCCCCCTCCCCCCACAGTTAGAACACAATGCAGGATACACACTTAACCCCTTCCTCACCCCCTAGTGTTAACCCCTTCCCTGCCAGTCACATTTATACAGTAATTAGTGCATATTTATAGCACTGATTGCAGTATAAATGTGAATAGTGCCAAAAATGTGTCAAAAGTGTCCGTCATGATGTCGCAGTCGCAATAAAAATCCCAGATCGCCGCCATTACTAGTAAAAAAATAAATAATAAAAAATAATAATTATGTCCCTTATTTTGTAGGCGCTATAACTTTTGCACAAACCAGTCGCTTATTGCGATTTTTTTTTTTTTTTTTACCAAAAATATGTAGAAGAATACGTATCGGCCTAGACTGAATTATTTTTTTTTAAAATTGGGCTATTTTGAATAGCAACAAGTAAAAAATATTGTATTTTTTTTTCAAAATTGTCGTTCTTTTTTGTTTATAGCGCAAAAAATAAAAACCGCAGAGGTGACCAAATACCACCAAAAAAAACTATATTTGTGGGGAAAAAAGGACGCCAATTTTGTTTGGGAGCCACGTCGCACGACCTCGCAATTGTCAGTTAAAGCGACGCAGTGCCGCAAGCTGAAATTTCACCTGGTCAGGAAGGGGTTATACATGCCCAGTAAGGAAGTGGTTAAAAGAACCTATTTAGAAAATAAAAAACGAACGTTTACAACCCCTTTAATGTTATGACTGATCAGTGTATATAATAAATGAAAGGGTCAGGGAACAAAGTAAACACAAAGTATGTGTGCAATGGGTTTGCATATCTGGAAGCTTGCTCATTTTTGGAAAATGAACAGAGTTTTCCAAGGTGGAAGCAGCTTTTTTTTTTTTTTTTAATCGCCTAGAATTTACACAGGTACAGTATGTGTGTCTTGCAATGTTTGCCTATCTGTGGCCATTAATCATAGTCTTTGTTCACCGCAGTTTAGTCTATCCAGTGCTGAATTTACCATTAATTAGTATACCAGCAAGCACATGAATCTGTCTAATATCTGATATCACTAGTATTTCCAGGAATTCTCGAGCCAATAGCTGACTGGAGCTAGGTATAGAGCACTGTGCTGGAAGCTGCAACATTCTTGACAGCTTACCAGCACCAACATTCCTACCGCTGGCAAACCTCTGCATGCCAGCTCACAGCTGGTCTTCATTACTGCCATTTTCCTAATCTGTGAACTCTCTGTAATTCGTTAAGAATCTGTTGCTTCCGTAGTGACAGGTTTTTAACCCCTTGCGGACTGCCTACTATACATACAGAGAGACCGCATCCCTATTGATCCAGGAGGACATACTGGAACTGCGCTCCTGTGCATGTTTACATGTGCATAATAATCATGTGTGTAGCGCCTGGCTGTTTTCAGAGCCAGTGTTATGTTAAAATTAGGGAGAGAATTTAGTTAGCTCTAAATTAGTTTGATCGGTTAAATTTGGGTCTCTGCTCTAGCTTGGTTGTGCTGTGGGCTGTCCTTTTGTCCGGGGACTCCCGTCACCCCCGAATGGCAGGTGGCAACAGTGTGGTTAAGTGTTCTGAGTATCATTTCTTAGCAGCCAGTCAGGGGTCGTCTGCCTCGCTGTGCATGCTGGGGAGGGGTATAAAGGGGCAGACGCCGTGTTCTTCCTCATGTGGCGCCCACCATTGGGGTAGCCATTCCACGACACCCATGCATATGGCCCTCCTGGCCGGGGTGTGCGTGGGTAGCAGTGTTCCTGGTTCCGTTGGCCTGGAGCAATTGATCCGCTGTGAGGGCCCAGTAGTCAACTGGGTCCCCAATTTGGAGGGGGTCTCGAGCTGTCCGACGAATTGGAGGAAGCTGACCAATGAGCAGTCTGTCCGAAGGATACTGAGCACGAGGCTGGTGTTCTAGGAGAGGCCTATCTATTCGTCGGAAGACAACCTGAGTTCTGACAGGCTGGATGTTGGTCGTCTGTCAGTTGCTAATTCTGCAAAACTACCTGAAGGAGATCCGGATGCTGAATCTACTGAGAGAGGATTCTGGACCATAATTGCCTCCAATCTTGTAGGAGGATCTGTGGCAGAGACTTAATCCTAAATTCAAGTGACAGGCTGGTGAGAGAGGCCTGTCCGGATGCGCTATACCTACTTTGGCTAGAGTGGTGAAGTAAAGTATCGTTGGAAGCAGGACTGTTTCCCGTATTCAGTTACACTTGGATATGCTGTCTCCTATTTGCTATCCCTTCACCTCTCTACTGTTTAATCGTTTTTATCCGGGTGGGTAATAAAAGCACATTCCCTTTACTACAACTCTCATCAAGTACTCTAGATGGCGGAGACACAGAGGTAACATGCCACCCAAAACAAACCAGCAGCTCCTTCAGGGGTAGTGCTACATGTGATAGTGCTGACATTGGCCACAGCAGATCCCAGGCTAAAGGTGATCAATCACAGTGCATCAAAGGACTGTTGTTTGCAGTCGGCTCTCTTTTTTCTCATACATAGAGGAAGACCATAATAAGAGCTTTACAGTTTAATCTCCACTCCAGCCAGCATAGGTGAAATGTACTAGTACCGGTGCAAGCCAGCAACAGTGCCCTGGTGGCCAACCAGCACAAGTGCACGTGTTCTCATACTGGTGTCAGCTACTGCTAGTGTATTGATTGCCAGTCAGCACCAGTACCAGTGTTCTAATGCCAGTGCTTTCCAGTGCCAGTGTCCTAATTCCCAGCCACACTAGTACCAGTGTTCTAATACCAGCATCAGACAGACCAGTGTTCTGCTCACCAGCCAACACCAATTTATGTTCTTTTACCAATTTTGCCAGCCATCACCAGTAAAAATGTATTTTTACTAGTGTCAGTGTCCGTGGCGGCTGGTGCTCCAAATTTTTGGGGGGGGCGCAAAGGAAAAAAAAATTGCAGTCTCACTGTGCCCGAACACAGCCACTGTGCCATGCCATCAAACGCAGCCACTGTGCCATCAATTTGCACCACTGTGCCATGCCATCAAATGCAGCCACTGTGCCTTAAATTTGCACCACTGTGCCATGTCATCAAATGCAGTCACTGTGCCATGCCATCAAACGCAGCCACTGTGCCATGCCATGCCGCCCGGCACTTACCTTTACTGGAGTGAGGCATCCACGTCCCACGATGTCTTCTCCCGCCCTCGATGACTGACAGGCGTCTCAGCCTATCAGGTTACCGGTAGCCAGAACTGGCCAACCTGATTAGCTGAGACGCCTGTCATCTTATCCAAGGGGCGTACAGTCTGTGCGCTCCGAGAATAAGCTTCCGGGACCCGAGGGCTGTACTGGGAAAGCCTATCAGAGCTGTTGGCTCTGATAGACATTTCCGTACAGCCAACCAGCTGGCGTTATTCAGATGGCCGGACATGAGCGCTGACCATCTGAATAACAGCGGCAGCGGCGATAATAACATAGATTCGTGCAATGCATGAATCTATGTTATTAGACTCAGTGGCGGTGAAAGCCAGAGGGGGCGGCGCTACAGTGCCCTCTATGGACGAACCGCCACTGGTCAGTGTATTGATCCCCAGTCAATACCAGTACCAGTGTTCCAGTACCATTGTTAGCCAGCACCAGTTTCCTGATCACTAGCCAGAATAGAACCAGTGTTCCAATTCCAGTGTCAGCCAGTTCCAGTGTCCTGATGGCAAGCCAGCACCAATACAATGTTCTAATACCAGTTTCAGTCAGCAAACGTGTCCCGATCATCAACAATCATCAGTACAGCATTTTAGTACCAGGGTCAGTCAGTGTCCTGATTGCCAGCCAGAACCAGAACCGGTGTTCTAATACTAGTGTCAGTAAGCAACAATGTCCTGATCTAAAATCAGCACCACACCAGTACAGTCTTTTAATACTAGTTGTGACGGGAGTCACTTTTGGGCACAGGGTGACCAAGAAAATAATGAACACTGAGAATATGATTGGATTTCTTCAAATAGGACAGTAATATTCTTTAACAATATCTCTCAAGAAATATGAAGATTTTATCCTCTGTACACTGTGAGGTCTATGACCAGGAAGTATAACTCCTAATATGGGCATTCAAGAAGTTCAGTATAAGAGACCGACCGTTGGGGATGAGCCGAACACCCCTGGGTTCGGTTCGCACCAGAACCTGTGAACAGACCAAAAGTTTGTGTGAACTTTAGAACCCCTATTAAAGTCTATGGGACTCGAACGTTTGAAATCTAAAGTGCTAATTTTAAAGGCTAATATGCAAGTTATTGTCCTAAAAAGTGTTTAGGGACCCGGGTCCTGCCCCAGGGGACATGTATCAATGCAAAAAAAGTTTAAAAAAATGGCTGTTTTTTCAGGAACAGTGATTTTAATAATGCTTAAAGTGAAACAAATAAATTGAAATATTCCTTTAAATTTCGTACCTAGGGGGGTGTATAGTATGCCTGTAAAGTAGCGCTTGTTTCCTGTGCTTAGAACTGTCCCTGCACAAAATGTAATTTCTGAAGGAAAAAAGTCATTAAAATCACTCACCTTAGGGTCTGGTATGGATATTAAGGGGAACCCTGCGTCAAGAGTGTGCAGAACCTTCAGGTCTGGTATGGATTTTAAAGGGGAGCTCCACCCCAAATTTAAAAAAAAATGCAGTGGACCCCCACACATTTTTTTTTATGAATGACTTTTCTCTGTATTGCCAGGAGCCAACGATTCATTATAGCCGCGAGTGATTTTAAATTACTTTTTTTCCTTCAGAAATGACACTTTGTGCAGGGACAGTTCTAAGCATTGGAAACAAGCGCTACTTTACAGGCATACTATACAACCCCCCTAGGTACGAAATTTAAAGGAATATTTCACTTTTATTGTTTGACTTAAAGGTATTATTAAAATCACTGCTGCCAAAAAAACTGCAGTTTTTAAAACTTTTTTTTGCATTGATACATGTCCCCTGGGGCAGGATCCAGGTCCCCAAACACTTTTTATTACAATAACTTGCATATTAGCCTTTAAAATTAGCACTTTCGATTTCAAACGTTCGAGTCCCATAAACTTTAACAGGATTCTAAAGTTCACACGAACTTGCCGCGAACACCCCAATAGTTCGCTGTTCGGCGAACAGGCAATGTTCGAGTCGAACATGAGTTCTACTCGAACTCGAAGCTCATCCCTACCGACTGTCTATTGCTTACGATGTTGCTTTTGTCTGGATAAGTAAATTGTGTTAATCTTGTCTGAGGCAGCTTTCCATTCACCTATTTTTAAGTGTGCTAATGAACCAGGGGAGGACTGGCAGCCTTAGGCCTGGGGGCAAGTCCAGTCAGGTGGCCCATTGTTGGCCAAGTCTGCTGGCGGTAGGGTTTCCACCTTTTTTTCAAGCCAAACCCGAACACTTTCGTCGCGCACAGCAATTTTTTTAAGCCTACCCTAAAAGTGGACACTGTCAGCCAGTAGGGCAGAGGAAAGTGTCAGTGGGGCAGTGGACGGTGTCAGTGGGGCAGTGGACGGTGTCAGTAGAGCAGTGGACGGTGTCAGTAGAACAGTGGACGGTGTCAGTAGAGCAGTGGACGGTGTCAGTAGGGCAGTGGACGGTGTCAGTAGGGCAGTGGACGGTGTCAGTAGGGCAGTGGACGGTGTCAGTAGGGCAGTGGACGGTGTCAGTAGGGCAGTGGACGGTGTCAGTAGAGCAGTGGACGGTGTCAGTAGGGCAGTGGACGGTGTCAGTAGAGCAGTGGACGGTGTCAGTAGAGCAGTGGACGGTGTCAGTAGGGCAGTGGACGGTGTCAGTAGAGCAGTGGAGGGTGTCGGTAGGGCAGTGGATGGTGTCAGTAGAGCAGTGGGCGGTGGTCAGTAGAGCAGTGGACGGTGGTCAGTAGAGCAGTGGACGGTGTCAGTAGGGCAGTGGAGGGTGTCAGTAGAGCAGTGGACGGTGTCAGTAGGGCAGTGGATGGTGTCAGTAGGGCAGTGGACGGTGTCAGTAGGGCAGTGGACGGTGTCAGTAGGGCAGTGGACGGTGTCAGTAGGGCAGTGGACGGTGTCAGTAGGGCAGTGGACGGTGTCAGTAGAGCAGTGGACGGTGTCAGTAGAGCAGTGGACGGTGTCAGTAGAGCAGTGGACGGTGTCAGTAGAGCAGTGGACGGTGTCAGTAGGGCAGTGGACGGTGTCAGTAGAGCAGTGGACGGTGTCAGTAGAGCAGTGGACGGTGTCAGTAGGGCAGTGGACGGTGTCAGTAGAGCAGTGGACGGTGTCAGTAGAGCAGTGGACGGTGTCAGTAGAGCAGTGGACGGTGTCAGCAGCATTTTAATTACAAAAAAAATTCAAAAGCAATCCACAGGCATCCCACAACAGATTAATATCAGTGCCTGTGCCCCCCCCCCCAATAGAGACCTCCTTTACAGCGAGACAAAAAAAAACGTACCTTCCAGGAGCCGCTGCAAAGATGTGTGTGTGAACCTGTAAGTAGGCGGGGTCTGTAATACCACGCTTTCTCCTGCAAAAGCATCGCTGGTTGCTAGGACATGGTTCAGTGGCCCTCCATTTACTGTCTCGGGTGGCATCGGTTCCGGCAGCTGGGTGGAGAGAGAGTGCACAGACAGACAGTGCAGTGTGACCCCGGCTGCAGGACATTAGCCCTGCTGGAGCGGAGGAGGGGTTTGCATGCCATTTGGGGGTAGCTGATAGAGGAGGGGGGTAGGCGACAGAGGGGAGGGGGTGGCTTACAGAGAGGGGCGGGTTGACAGAGAAAGGGGGGTTGCTGACAGAGAGGGGGGTTGACATAGGCAGAAAGGGAGGTGGACAGGGGGGTTGCTGACAGAGGGGGGTGGCTTACAGAGAAGGGTGGGCTGACAGGGTGGGTTGCTGACAGAGGGGGTGTCTTACAGAGAAGGGTGGGCTGACAGTGGGGGGTGGCTTACAGAGAGGGGGCAGGCTGAGAGAAGGTGGGGCTGCTGACAGAAGGGGGCTGCTGACAGGGGGGTGCTGACAGAGAGGGGGGCTGACAGGGGGGTTGCAGACACAGAAGGGGGCTTGCTGACAGAAAGGGGCTGACACGGTGTTGTTGCTTTCAGG
This sequence comes from Rana kukunoris, assembly GCA_029574335.1. Classification (NCBI taxonomy): domain Eukaryota; kingdom Metazoa; phylum Chordata; class Amphibia; order Anura; family Ranidae; genus Rana; species Rana kukunoris. The sequence goes on along the minus strand of JAJQKJ010001819.1, from coordinate 75,604 downwards.
GGGGTTTCTCATAGAGAGGGGGCTGACGGGGGGGTGGCTTACAGAGAAGGGCAGGCTTACAGAGGGGGGTCACTTAAAGAGAAGGGTGGCTTACAAAGAGGAGCGGGCTGCTGACAGGGAAGGGGCTTGCCGACAGGGAGGGGGGCTTGCCGACACAGGGAGGGGGGCTTGCCGACACAGGGAGGGGGGCTTGCCGACACAGGGGGGGGGGGGCTTGCCGACAGGGGGCTTGCCGACAGGGGGCTTGCTGACATGGAAGGGTGCTGACAGAGGGGGGGGCTTGCCGACAGGGAGGGGGGCTTGCCGACAGGGAGGGGGCTTGCCGACAGGGGCGGGGCTTGTCGGCAGGGGGGCGGGGCTTGCCGGCAGGGGGCGGGGCTTGCCGACATGGAAGGGTGCTGACAGAGGGAGGTTGTTGCCGACAGGGAGGTTGCTCAGAGAGAGGGGGGCTGACGGAGGGGGGGGGTTGCTGACAAACGGCCGGGTGGAAGAGCAGATGAAACAGAGACCTCATCTCAGTCAGGACTCAGGAGAAACACAGCGCGCCATACAGGGGGGTGGGACTCATGGCTGAGTCTCATGGCGGGGGGAGTGGCTGGCTGAGTCTGCTGGTGCCCATACAGTACAGTGATAACGTTTTGAAAGGCAGGTCATCTTACTTTTGCAGCCTTTCAGTCAGTCTGTGTCACTCTCTCTGTCAAGTCTCTGCAGCCAGCCCGCTCGTACCGTGTCCCTCCCCTGACGTGTCACATGACCTGCCTGGCCCTAAGGCTCCTGGGAGGTGGGAGTTGTAGTTTGCTGCGCTGATAAGTTCCTTAACTTTAGCAGGGCCAAACTACAACTCCCACAATGCAGTGCAGCCTGTGCAGCAGCCAGCCAATCAGCGGACGCGGCGGCCAAAATACAACTCCCACAATGCAGTGCAGCCTGCCAGCAGCAGCCAGCCAATCGGCAGCCTCCGCGGCCGAGTTCTACAAAAAAAATTAAAAATTACACACAGCCTGTACCGCGGCCCTTTTAAAGATAATGTAAGCGGCCTGGGGGGAAATATCCTGCTTTCCACCTGGCCCAGTCCGCCCCTGTAATGAACTCACCTGTTGTCTGCTAAGGGATGTATTGACACTCAGAATAATGTGTATTGGGGGCTCGTTATGTAACCTTTGTGTGATGTTGTGGGTGGATCCGGGTCATTGTTCATGTGGTGACTGTAGTATTCTCAAGTTTATATAAAGATCCTGTATTCCTTTTAATAAAAAGTCTGATTCCTGCTTGACCCTCAATACAGAACCTCGTCTCGTACTTGGAGAAGGGTAGAATTATTCGTATGGGTTTCTTGTTCGGCTGATTGGAGTGTTTGGTAGCTGCCTTTGTGTTTGGGAATGGAATGTTCTAAACGACTTTAACCCCTTTCATACTCAGGGTGTCGTTACACCAGTATCAGCTAGAACCAGTGTCCTGATCACCAGCCAGCACCAATACCAATGTTCTAGTGCCAGAACCAGAATACAACATATGTTAAACTCACCGGCCTGTAGTTGTCAGCTTCTTCCTTACTACTATTCTTGTGGATGTTAGAAGAGATTGGTTAAAATGATCCTTTAACCTCTTCCGATAGTGACCAAGGGGGCTTTATCTCCGACACGTCCACCAGAATGAATATCCCCAGGCTGTTTCAAAACCTGCAATATCCACATGACTGTCCTCCCACTCGTGCTATTGTGTCTTTGGACACTTGCAAGACATTCAACAGTGTGCAATGGCCCCCATGCTGTAGCATTAATAAAACTCCTTTACACCTTCCGGTAGCTCGGATGCGGGTCAATTCCTCTATCACTGGCCCCTTTCCAATTACTAGGGGCACACGACAGGGGTGCCCGTTGTCACCCCTCTTGTTTGCCCTGGCCATGGATTTGATCCTCCCCCTCGATTAAAGGACTCCCAATTGCTAATATAGAGGAGCGCATTTCACTTTATGCGGATGACACATTGATGTATCTGGCTGATACTAATGAATCACTTCAGGCCCTGTTGGTAGATTAATACCTTTGGAGACTGTTCTGGCTTCCGGGTGAATTGGTATAAGTCTAGTCTTTTCCTCCTAGATGTGGCTGAGCCTCCCCTGATTCCAAGCTTCAAGTGGTATCCTCCTTTAAGTACCTTGGGGTTCTGGTGCAGACCCCTTTATCTTTATATGTCGCCAAAAACTTAGATCCCCTATTGGTCCGCCTTCAGAAGCAGACCAAGCAGTGGAGGAATCTGCCTCTGGATCTTATGGGGAGGGCCAACGTCCTCAAAATGATCTACTGTACCTACCGAGATTACTCTACATCCTTGCCAATTCCCCTTGCAAAATACCTAAATCTATTTTTAAACACATAGATTCAATATGTACTACTTTCCTGTGGAAGGGTGGCTCCCCCAAGGTAGCACTTGAAACACTACGGTTGCCAGCGAACTTGGCAGGCCTGGCATTTCCCAATTTCTTTCTTTATTATTTGGCATCCCAGTTGGTGCACATCCACGATTGGCTGTGCCCGGTTCCGGCCAATGCCTGTACCTCCACGGAGGGAGCCATCGCATCTTCTCTGGAAACCCTACATAATAGGGTTCCCGATCGCCCCTGGAACCTTCCTACTTGCCACATCCCTTTCCTCTATCCATTATATTGTCACAAAAGTATCCAGGCACACCTGGCTGAAATCCCTTTGGTTTAACCCTAATCTGCAGGAACTATACTCCCTTCCTGATCCCAATCGCTGGTACTCCAGGGGGGTTAAATATTTATGCCACCTGTACAATGCTCAGGGCTTTAATTGTTTTTCTCAGCTACATTTAGACTTTGATCTACCAAGATCATACCTATTTTATTACTACCAGCTCAAGCACGCTATTCGTGCCCAGTTTGGCTCCGTGGATGATCCAACTGACTTTTTCCCCCGTTGGAAAAACTGCTCAGACAGCCAGATCCCACTAAACTTGTCTCCACCTATTATGCAGCCCTAATAACTGACTTTAACCCCAGATTTCACAAAGCTCAGGTAAAATGGACCTCTCTGGACATATCCCTGGTAGACGAGGACTGGTCAGAATTTAGTGATACGTATAAAAACTCTGTTATTGCTTCCCAGGACCGCATCATACAGGTCAAAATTTTCCATCAAACCCACCTCACTCCAGCTAGGTTACACAACATGGGTCTCCTGCCCTCAGCTGCCTGTTTCTGCGCCTGTGGCCAGGAGGCCGATTTCTTACACTGCTTCTGGTAGTCTGGGACTTCTGGGAAGAAGCGGGTGCTTTCATCTCATCGGCGCTAGGCCTCCCAAACAAGAACTGCCTATTAGAAATTTTTGGTGAATTATACCTATCATCACATGCCAAGAGACTGCTCTGTATACTCTTCTTCTATGTTAAAAAAAAACTATTTTACTGTCCTGGAAGGGTGCACAGACCTCTCTGAAATCCCTCTTGTTAAAACTTATTAATGACGCTATTCCACGATATAAACTTACTTTTGAACTCCGTAAACGGAACAAAACCTTCCATAAAATTTGGGGTAGATGGTTGGCTAGTCTGCTAACCCTCTCCCAGCACTGTACTACTCTTGCTTGACTATTGATGGGCCATGCCTCAGGGATCTCTAATGTCTGGACCTCCGCTTTTGCTATATCCCGGTATTATACCTGAGCCTTTTACCACTGTGCTTACTTTATATTTTTCACTGATGTCAGTTTATTTTTCTATGTTTGAGTGTATTGCCTAATGTTTATGCCCAGGTTGTCTGGTGGTATTGTTGTTGTTTTTTTGTATGTTTCTCTCTGTTTGTTGGTTTGTCTTAAACCTAATAAAAATATCTTAAAAAAAAAAAAAAACTCTTCCGGGCCGCCAACCACACATATACTGCGACAGGGCAGCACAGCTGTGTGAAACAATGTACCTGTCTAGATGGCCCCCAGCCACTCGCGATCATTTGTAGGAGAGGCAAACCGTCGTTCTGTCACAGAGGAAGAAAGAAATCTGTGATTCCCGCTAATCAGAAACACAGATGTCTCTCTTCCTACAGTCAGTGCACCCCCACCCACAGTTGTGAAAGCGTTCCCTAGGAGCGCACTTAACCCTTTGATCGTCCCTGATGTTAACCATTTCCCTGCCAGTGTCATTTATAAAGGGATAGTAATTTTTTTTAGCACTGATCACAGTATTGGTGTCACTGGTCTCCAAAAAGTGTCCAATTTCTCCACCTCAATGTCGCAGTCCCACTAAAAAATTGCTGATTGCCGCCATTACCAGTAAAATTTAAAATAAAAATGCCATAAAAATATCCCATAGTTTGTAGACGCGATAACTTTTGCGCAAACCAATCAATATACGCTAATTTGATTTGATTTTTTTACCAAAGATATGTAGCTGAATACATATTGGCCTAAATTGTTGAAGAAATTGTGTTTGCTACATATTTTTTAATGGATATGTTTTATACCAGAAAAAATATTGTTGGTGCAAATGCTTCCCTAAATTAGGTGCACATGATTTTAAAAGGACCGTCACTGGAAAACTGCTGTAAATGCTTGAATTTACAATTTTTAATTAGTAATTAGTGATCTTGTAAAAGTTAAATGCTCCGTCATAGAACAGAATGCATTGTGGATGTACAGTAATACAAGTTCTGTGTATGGTGGAGAGGGCAGAAGGGTAAATGCTGCAGTTAAAGTGCTTTTAAAGGCTAAAGGGTTTTTACCTTTATGCATTCTCTGCATGAAGGTAAAAAACTTTCAGTGTGTAGCTCCCCCCCCCTTCAGCCCTCCAAATACTTACCTAAGCCAGATCTCAATCCAGCAAAGTGCACGAGAGCAGAGGCTGTCTAAGGGTCTCTCCCTCCCTATTGGCTGAGATGCAGCAGCAGGTGCTATTGGCTCTCGCTCCTGTCAATCACAGCTAGTGAGGGGGCAGAGCTGAGAAGCGCTATCTGTGTCATATGGATCAGGAGCGAGCATGTACTGGCTTGCTATGGGGGCACTCAGAGAGGGACGAGTAGCCCATAGCGCCAGTGGGGGGACTCAAGAAGAGGAGGATGGGGATGCTCTGTGCAAAACCATTGTACAGTGCAGGTAAGTGTGACATGTTTGTTTAAAAAAAAAACATAAAATATGCCTTTACAAACACTTTCATTCTCACTGGGGCGTAAGACAGCATTTGAAGGCAATAGTTGGCATCTGTTTGGAGGTGCCGAGGTATGATTTTTATGCAGAAACTGACACCTTCAGATAATAGGATACACCATTTACAACATTGCACATAACTACTCTATTACAAGGAAATAAATATGTGTAGCGCCTGGCTATTTTCAGAGCTGGTGCTATTGTAAATTTAGGGGAAGTTCAGAGAGATAGTTGACTCTGAACCTGTTATTTGGTTAAATTTGGGGTCTCTGCTCCAGCTTGGCTGTACAGTGAGCTATCCTTTTGTCTGGGGACTACCGTCACCCCCAGACGGCAGGTGGCAGCAGTAGGGTCAAGTGTAGTGGATATCTCTCCTCAGCAGCCTCTCAGGAGGGTGTTCCACCTAGCTGTGCATGCTGGGGAGGGGTATTTAAGCGGCATACGCCATTCGTTAAGGGTCGCTGTGTTCCCGCCCTTGAGCTGGGCAGTCGTCCCACCACCCCCGTGTGTCGCCCTCCTGGCAGGGGTGTGTGGGTGTGTGTTCCTGGCTCCAGGACCATGTTGATCCAGAGCGCATTCACCTAGATTGTGGACCCAGCGAGTCTACTGGGTTCCTATTTCGCCAAGTGGTCCTTGGCTGTCCGTCCAGTTGGAGGAAGCTGACTGATGAGGAACCTGTCCGGGAGATACCAAGCACGAGGCTGGTGTTTCAGAAGAGGCCTGTCTATTCATTGGAGGACACTTTGATTCTGAGAGACTGGATGTGGGTCGCCTATCAGTTTCTGATCAAACCTAAGCTATGTTAAGGAGAACTGGGTGCTGAATCCAGTTAAGAGGGATTTTGGACCGAAATTGTCTCCAATCTTCAGGAGGGTCCGTGGCAGAGACTTTATCCTATCCATCCGAGTGACACTCTGGCCACCAGGCTGGTGAGAGAGGCCTGTCCAGATGCACTACACCCACTCCGGCTGGAGTGGCGAAGTAAAGTTGTCGTTGGAAGCAGGACTGTTTCCCATATCCAGTTACACCTGAATCTGCTGTTTGCCATTTGCTATCCCTTCACCTTTCCTATTGTCTTTAACCCGGCTGGGTAATAAAAGCACAGAAAAAACACATGTCGAGTGGATATTGACTTTACTGCAGCTCTCATCCAATACCCTAGACAGCGGACATACAGAGGTAACGTGACACCCAAAACAAACCAGCAGCTCCTTCAGGGGTAGTGATACACACATATATATATATATATATATATATATATATATTGTGACAGGAAGTCAGGTAAATCTGTGGGTGTTGTCATAGACGGGAGATATATTTCTGCCTTGTTTAGCCAATACACCAATTACTATTAGGCGTCGGCTGTAGAAATGGCCAGAGAGGTTTGGGGAGTTAAAATACCTTCAGCTGTTCAAAATGAAGCAATTAAAGCCCCTATAAATAAAGCCTAAGGATAACGACTGATTGCTGGATCCTGAGGCTTTGGGAGTGAAGGAGCAGTCACAAACACTTCTGAAGAGGTGAGGTGCTGATGGATATTTCTGTGTGAGAAATATCAAAGAGACTTTTTGTTGTTTTCTGCTGTAGGACCAGCAGTGTCTGCCCAGCAGTAGGCTGTGCCAGACTCAATAGGTAGGTTCCTGTGTTGGGAAGGTAGACGCCCCAAGTGGCAAGGGTTTATTTTATGTTTTGTTTTGTTTATACTGTTTTGATGCTTGCACGTGTATCCCGCAAGATGGAAAAATAAACCATATCATTTGTTTTCAGTCATCCTTAAGTGCCTTTTTGTACAGTTCAGCGTGTAGTGAACCCATAGAGGGGGTCACACACACCCGCTACCGAGTTAATCCCTCACAATATATATATATATATATATATAAAAAACAGCTGTAAAGCTAGATTTTAATGAATCAAGCAGCATCTGTTCACCACATGCTGAATGTTATAACTGCACAGGCTGTGTTACACTCTTTCTAAAAGCAGTCAGCATTCCCCTGTTCGTTAGTTCTATGGTGAATCCCAATACTTCACAGCAGGGGGCTACACTATACCATACATGCTGAATTGTGCTTTTGACTTTCAGAATGTGTCAGGTGATTGTGCATTGATAAGGTTATCGGGTATTTTGAATTCCCATGCCACTGGGTGATTAGTCCTATAGGTTTTTTTCTCAGCAATGCCATACAGGTGCATATTAATGTATAAAATCATCATTTACATTTTTATTTATTTTTTATATATTTTTTATATATTTTGTATGTTATTTGCAGTTTTCTGTGAAACTTTTAGCTATGCAATATTACAGATTCTGGAATCTAAACGGATTCCTCGTCCTTTGAACTGTTTTTTATTAAATGTCAGATGTCTTCATAAAATGATACACAATTGTACATACAAGAGTCTTATTATTACTTGCACAATCTTCCACTTACCTAAAATGAATTACCCCTATGTTACCTTAAAGTTGTTTGACACACATTGTTTAGCCTATAATCTGTTTAAATTATTAATGTTTTAATAAAGAAATTAGCCGATTTACGTTAATTCAAAGCAACAGTGTCATTAACATGAAATTTGCGGTAACCTCCTTGATGTAACTCTGATGTCAGTCTAATATAGGCTGACGGCACTCTAAATGTCAGACAACTTTATGGACCAATAAATGTTTTGCTCACTAAACCTTATGAGAGTTTTGAATGATTTGATTTGAATAACTGCAGATTTCATGGTAAAATGTTGCAAGTGCCTGTTGTCCTAATTGTATTCTATTTAAAAAGTTATTATCTTGCCTAAAAAACCTGCACGTAATGTGTTGCTTGTGATGTAATTTCCTAATTGGATGGTACTTCACAGCAATCATGTTTCACATGGAATGATATATTAATTATCAGTTTTATTAAAGTGGGTTAGTTATTTGTTTGTTAATTAGTAATGAGGAAGTATGGTAACAGTAATACAGTCAAAAAATTTGTAACATGATAATAGATTACAAGAATAAAACTATACATAAAAGACTAAACTGTTCGCTATATGTTTTGTTACTTAATGCATGATCCGTATGCTGTTTGTTGTGTATGCTATGTGCAGTTTATGCGTCTATGTTGTAAGTGGTGAGTGTGATATGCACGGTGTACTGCATCTGCCGTGTACTGTGTATGTTCTGTGTGTGTGTGCATGTGTATGGTGCGAGAGCTGTGTACCCTCTGTACTTTGTGTAGTTTACATTTTGTACCGTGTGTTGTGCTTTGTATGTTTTATGCTGAGTAAGGCAGCCCATAGATGAGTCTTTTTTTTTCCCTTTAACCAGCAGATTGAACAGGGGTGTTTTATGAATTCAGTGGGCCTGTGTGCAGGATCATAAGTTGGGCCCTAGACCCAGAGGAAAGAAAAAGTCGATGTGGTTTACACTGCGCTAAATACTGGGTGTGGCTTAAAGGATATGGTTAAATAGAGTCTGAGATGACTTACAGTGCAAAATGTGATAGTGTGCTGGTGTAGTTTATCCCTTGTCTGGACAACATGGGAATGAAACACAAAAGTAGCATCTTGTTCATACTATGTGCCATAGCCTTAGTTTGTCCATGCTAGATATATGCAGGTCACTGAAAGGTCTCATGAAAAACGCTTGTTTTCTATATGCACCTTGGAAAGCTTAACTCCACAATTCCGATTAAATGTCCGATTAAATAGTTTGTGTAGGCCAAGCTGTCCCAAACAAATGATTTACTGCATTGGTGATCTTGATGGGTGAGCTGTATCATCTGTACAGTATGTAGCCTCCAGGGCTGCTGATAAGCCAGTACAACTGGCCCTTTTGTACCGTGCCCGGCCAGTAGGGGTCCCGGGCAACCTGAACAGAGAATTAATTAATGTAAAAAAAAAAAAAAAATCCTCCAGCCACCTTGACCGAACAGTGTCTGCCCGAGTACACCAAACCATCTGAAGACCGCATCTCCCCCCGGTTGTTTTTGCATTTTTCTATGCTGATAGCTCAATAGGCAGGGAGAGGGACTATTTTTTATTCTTCGAGCGAAGAAGATTGTCTCCTCTGCTTCCACTCCTCATGCTGGCTCAAGTCCCGGCCAGCACGTCATCTATATTGCCTTCCTTGGCGCGGAGTGATTCCTCCCCTTTTGCTCTGCTCTGTTCTTCGACCAGAGACGAGCGGCGGCGGCAGAAGAAAAAAAGAAGCAGCTGGAGCTGGCATCTGACTGGAATAGTTTGTGGACATTAGTACTCCAGTCTAGGCAGCAGCAGGATCAGGGAGGAAGTGACTCCTGGGGCATAAAATTTAAAGCTGCGCTGCGTTGCACTGTGACAACTCATAATATTGACCAATCATCAATAATAATTGGACGTGAAAAGAAATTGTAAAAACAATCAATAACAATCAATTGTGAAATGATGTCTGACTGTGTTGATACGGTGTATGGCACTGAAATGTGCCAAAATGTGCTAATAGGCAAAATCACTAATGCTGTACAAACATATCATAAAGTGTATACTGTATGATATTCAAATAAACTCAAATATAATGTGTAGCACCGAAGTGTGTCAAAATCAGTTAATAATAGGCAAGATCACTCATGATGTGCAAGCATATCATTAAATAAATATTGAATGATATTCCAATCGACTTAAATAGATAAAGTCCATGAACGTGGAGTGTCCGTGACTTCAAAACAAATTAACACCCAAGAAGAAAGTGCCAAGAGATATAGATGCAAGTCCTTCACCTCTTATTGTAAATCTCCTTACTGACTCCCATGGATCTCTTGTTAAGGAGATCACATTCGCTTGTGGCTGTTAACCCTGCCTGGGGTCTCTCAATGGTCTTTCACAGGTTACTCTCCTGTTCCTTCCACGTATGAGCTTCTTGCTAGATCTCCCCAATGCAGGTTACCCACGTGAAAATAAAAGCTACCATAGTGTAGTACTTTCCAAAATGTAATGATAAATTCAAGGCATACACTCACATTTAGTAGAATAAATAACTCCTGGGGTCTGGCTAACAAAGAACAAAGGTGTGTGCTTGCTTGGGGGGGGGGGGGGGGGGGGGGGGTGGATTCAAGATCTACTACTACTGTAGCAGCATCTTTGAATTATGACATTGGTTGCATGGGTGGCACTGTCTGCAGGTAGCACATGCATTATGGGCCATAATGCATGTGCTGTCTGCAGAGACGGTGCCACCCATGCTGCCAAAGCCGTAATGTGCTGCAGACAGTGCCACCCATGACGCTAATGTCATAATGCATGTGCTGCCTGCAGAGACAGTGCCACCCATTCCGCCAATGGCATTATTCCATTGGCAGCACGGGTGGCACTGTCTACAGCACAATATGGAATTGGCAGCGGGCAGCACATGCGTTCTGGCATTAGCATCATGGGGGAAGGGTGTGGTCGCAAGATGGAGGAGTAGAGCAACACACGCTCAGACCTCTCCCTAAACCACCCGGCTAAACTGGAGAAGCTAAAGACACTGACCGGCTGAGAGATTGGCTGACTGGCCGGCTGGCTGACTGAATTGCTGAATTGCTGACTTGCTGACTTGCAGACTTGCTGACCTGGGGTTTTATGTGCAAAAAATAAAATACCTTGCATAATTTGCATTTCCTGCCATGCATATCGTGTACATTTCATCCACTTTGCATACTGGAGAAGATGGAGAAGCTGTAGTGAAAGATACTGACTGGCAGATGATTGGCTGGCTGGCGGGCGGACAGGGGTCTGTGTAGAAACACATATAACATACCTTGCATACTTTGCGTGCCTTGTGTGCCCTGCCTTGCAGACCGTTTAGTGTCTTTGCCGAATTCCGGGTATGAGAAGGAGGGAGACTGGACCCCGCAGCGTCAGAGTGCAGAGAGGTGTACAGAGAGGCGTGGAGCAACCAGAGATTAGGAGGTTTTTCCATTTGACCACTGCGGTCGCCAAAGCCACCGCCGCTTCCATAACAGAAAGCACTGCCACTACTACTGCCACCACCGTATATGATCATAAGGACGAGCGGAGATCATCAGAGTTGTGTGAGCCTGTGAAGTCTGGGTAGTCTGAAGAGCGCAGCGGGAGGTATGATACACTGTGCATGACACAGAAGATACAGGAGAGGTACAAGGTGGTGGGACTTGGTAATCAGGAAAAGTTTTTGCAATATACAAACCTACCACTAGAGACCCCAGAACCCATAGAGATATTGTCTCAGATCATTGAGACTGCAGAAACGGCAGTGAAAGTACAGGACAGAAATATATTGATTTTAACAGTAACCTGTGGGCTAATGGAGGGGGAAGAAGTTTGTGTTTCCCCTGGTTCTAGTCAAAGTTCAATTTATAATTTGAGCCCAGACACAATACAGCATAAACATGGAAATGAGGAGACTGATATTAGGACTTTGCTTTTAGCTCTCCCAACCAGGGCAGATTTACAAACATTACCAACACGTGCTGATATGGAATTATTTGTTTCTCGAGTGGAGGAAGATATGGAAGCTTTGGTTTCCAGAGTTGAGGAGACACATCGTAGAGATTTGGAAGCAGTACGAGGAGCCATAAAAATCCTTTCGGATAAATTAGAAATTAATGAGAGCAGGTTGAACGTCCTTGAAAAATGGTTTACACATTTAGTACAGACGCAAATATACTATCCACCCACGGTTAATGACATACAGTTAAAGCTAGAAGAAATTGAGGATAGTAGCCACCGCAAAAACTTGAGGTTCAGGGGGATCCCAGAAACGATTCAAAGAGAGAACATGCAATTTGTCGTCAAATAATTGTTACTCCACTATCTCAAATATTAGAATACAAACGAGTTCACAGATCACTGGGTCCCCGCTCAGCAAATGTAGACAGGCCCAGGGATGCAATTTGCTGTTTTCATCGATATTCAGATAAAGAGGCTATTAGCCGGGCATCCTGGGAGATGGGAGAGATAAAATACGAGGGATCTCAAATAAAAATTATGCCCAATCTCTCATGGGCTACCCTTCAGTGGAGAGCAATGCTACGCCCCCTATTAGAGATTATTAACCACTTCAGGTCCGCGTCATTGTCGAAAGACGGCAACAGCGCGGACCTGAGGCGCCGGGGTCACGTCTTTGGACGTCAATGTTTTGTAATTCCCCGCGCGCGCCACTGTGTGGCGCGCAGCGGGGAAAAACAGTGCCGTCGCATCGCCGAGGATTCGATGCGTGTACATGTCCTGTCCATCAGGTACACGCGATCGGCGGTGACAGAGCAGGGACGTGGAGCTCTGTGTGTAAACACAGAGCTCCATGTCCTGTCAGGAGAGAGGAGAGCGATCTGTGTCCCTTGTACATAGGGACACAATTGGTCACCTCCCCCATGTCACCCCCCTCCCCCCACACAGTTAGAACACTATGCAGGATACACATTTAACCCTTCCTCACCCCCTAGTGTTAACCCCTTCAATGCCAGTCACATTATACAGTAATTAGTGCATATTTATAGCACTGGTCGCTGTATAAATGTGAATGGCGCCAAAAATGTGTCAAAAGTGTCCGATGTGTCCGCCGTAATGTCGCAGTCCCAATAAAAATTGCAGATCGCCGCCATTACTAGTAAAAAAAATATTAAAAAAAAAATCATAATTCTGTCCCCTATTTTGTAGGCGCTATAACTTTTGTGCAAAGCAGTCGCTTAATGCGATTTTTTTTTTTTTTTACAAAAATACGTAGAAGAATACGTATCGGCCTTAACTGAGAAAAAAAAAGTAAAAAAAAAAAAAATTGGGATATTTATTATAGCAACAAGTAAAATATATATATATATTTTAAAATTGTCGCTCTTTTTTTGTTTATAACGCAAAAAATAAAAACCGCACAGGCGATCAAATACCACCAAAATAAAGCTCTATTTGTGGGGAAAAAAGGACGCCGATTTTGTTTGGGAGCCACGTCGCACGACCGCGCAATTGTCAGTTAAAGTGACGCAGTGCCGGAAGCTGAAATTTCGCCTGGGCACGAAGGGGGTTTATGTGCCCAGTAAGCAAGTGGTTAAAAAATGTGGCGGGATGTATCGTTGGTGATATCTGCTTTCTTTAGCAATTAAGAAAAATCAGCAATCCTTCCCTCTTAAACAACCCACAGATTTACCAGAATTGTTCAAATTTTTGGAAGTAGATCCTGTGGAAGTGCCAGATTGGCTACAATTTATGCCTAATTTTTCAACCCATTAAAAAAAAGGGAAGGTGATACCCGGGACCACCTGAAGTGAGATAGAGAATATAAAGAGAACCCCTGATACAAAATAGTTATTTTTTTTTTTTGTAAGTCCCAACTGTTTTTATATAATCCAGAATGGATCTTGTGAAATTTTCATTAATTTAGTTAACCACTTAAGACCCGGACCAATATGCTGGTAAATGACCCAAGGTGTTTTTACGATTCGGCACTGCGTCGCTTTAACAGACAATTGCGCGGTCGTGCGACGTGGCTCCCAAACAAAATTTGCGTCCTTTCTTCCCACAAATAGAGCTTTCTTTTGGTGGTATTTGATCACCTCTGGCGATTTTTATTTTTTGCGCTATATACAAAAATAGAGCGACATTTTGAAAAAAAAAACACTATTTTTTACTTTTTGTTAAAAAAAAATCAAATAAACTAAATTTTAGTCAAACATTTAGGCCAAAATGTATTTAGCCACATGTCTTTAGTAAAAAAAAAAAATCGCGATAAAAAAAATAGCTACCTAGCGGAACAGCGACACTAATACAGTGATCAGAAAAATGATCGCTTAGTGACGCTGGCAATAGGGAGTGAAAGGGTTAACTAGGGCGGTGATCAGGGGGTTAAAACTTTATTAGGGGGGGGGTGGGGGGCTATCCTGAACCTAACACTAACTGATTTTACACTGCCTGTCACACTGACACTAAATGCAGTGATTAGATCACTGCATTCAGTGACACTGTGACAGGGGGTTGGGGGGGAAGATCGCAAGGGGTAAGTATGCCTATGTGTGTGTATGTCAGTGTAGTGTTGGTGGACACTTACTGTGAGGTGTTTCTCCCATCGCAGCGGTTGGAAATACCGCTGCGATGGGAGATTACATCACTTCCCCCTTCCTGTGTTTACACAGGAGGAGGAAGTGACACAAAGGGGGAGCGCGCGCATTGGCTGGGAGCGATTGCGGGGGGGCGGGTAAACACTGACATCCGCCCGCTCGTCCCGGATCGCTCCCGGAGCCAGGGGGACCCCCGCACGCCGCGGAGGGGGTCCCGATGGGACCCCCGAACCGCACGAAGGCGGGGACGTAAATTTACGCCCTTGTGCCTGTACGAGCCATGTTGTGGCCGTATATGTGCATGCGGGGGTCCTTAAGTGGTTAAATAAAAATTAGATTTAGATGTTATGTCCCAATCTCTCTACTTAAAAAGGTTCATTAAGGAACATTTATATGTTGTTTAGGGGGCGATGAGAAGGAAAAAATGAAGGGTTAGGAAAGGGAAAGAGAAGGGAAGGGGAAGGAAAAAGAAAAAAGGAAGGAAAAAGAAAAAAGAGAAAAAAGGGGAAGGAGAGGAAGGGGAGTGGGAAGAAACGGGAAAAGAAAGGGAGGGAACAGTAATACTAAATGGTTGTGGATTTAGGTGAAGGATAAATCGAGATTTTCCTAGCTTGTGACGGAAAATATTAGTTATATAAAGACAGGAGGCGAGTATCTTATGCATTAATCTTTCTTTATTAATAGCAGAACAATTAATCTTTAATTTAACTGTAAGTAACACAGAAAAAACTGTATAGAACTACAATTCCCAGCAGTCCTAGGGTCGCAGTAGCCCCTCCTATCCTGTCGCTCTATATAAGGCTTGCCCCATCTAGGATCCTCCTCTTTCTTTATGCGAATCCTAACGAGGTAGAATCAGGATCATCATTTGAACAGTCCAGTAATCACGGGAGACTTCGGCCAGCCGGCCCGACATCCCGGCCTCCGGAGGTAATTGGAGTAACAGAAAAAACCTGTCCCAACGGGGACTAACCAACCAAACATTTCTTCTGCCAGCCGGCCATCCGTATATAGGCAAAAAGGGACTCTTCCCGATCAGCAGGTCGTCAGCACATAGGAAAAACCTGGTTGCGATCAATAACCTGAAAGAAAATGTAAAATCGTGACAGGGTGGGGTAGGGAGGAAGATACTCGCCTCCTGTCTTCATATAACTAATATTTTCCGTCACAAGCTAGGAAAATCTCGATTTTTATATAAGACAGGAGGCTCATATCTTATGCAGGTTCAAAGCTTAACACTGAATAAATGAATACGAACAAATGAGGACTATATCATATAAACTCTAAGTAGAAAGTGTAAGCTAACCATTACAAAATTGACATGGAGACATGATCCTCTGGTCTAAAATAAAATTGGCGAAAGGTGGTCTCAGAGGACCAATCGGCCGCCATTAAGAGGTCTGCAAGAGAACCGCCCGCCGTAACAACCTTGGTAGCCATAGCACCTCTGGAAGAATGTGCTCCAAACAGGGTTATATCTATGCCCGCCATTGCCATGGTTGACTTCACCCATCGTGCCAAAGTGGCGGAAGAGACCGGGAGATAAGGTCTGACATATGACACTAAAAGCTGGGAGAAAACAGGGGAGCGCAGGTCAGCGGTATAGGTTTCATAGGCCTGAAGGCAACGAACTACACATAGTCTCGGGTGTGTAGGGAAAAAAGGGTAAAATACCGATTGGATGTCTGTCTTGGTCCTACGAACCACAGAGAATTTAACTCCTTGAGGCGAAAACTATCGTCTGGAAATGTCCAAAGCTCTAACGTCAGACACTCGTTTGATCGAGACCAAACACAAAAGGACTGTGAGCTTATAAGACAAAAGCTTGAGAGGCAACGCCTCATTGTCCTCCCATGAAGAGAACATATCGAGAACCTTGGCGACATCCCACGTGGATTGATATTTTGGGCGAGGAGGCCGTTTGAATCTGATGCCCCGCAACATTCTACATATCAGGGGATGTTTGCCGACTGGTAACGCATCTACCGGGCAATGGTAAGCTGATATGGCTGATCTGTACACATTTATGGAACTGTATGATTTGCCTGAATCAAAAGAGTCCGCCAGATAGTTTAGTATGATAGTTACAGGTGCTGGTACGGGATCAACCTGTCGTTGATCACACCAACACACCCAAAGTTTCCAAGCTGATCGATATGCCGATCGAGTCCCGGGGGCCCAGGCCAGGGCGAGGAGATCTCTAGCTGATCTAGAAAGGTTGCTGTCCGCGTCTGGCATCCCGAAACCAACGACGTCAGGAGGGTCAGCGTGCCTTCCGCCACTAAAGGGTGAATGCCCTTGGTCGGATGGGAGAGGATGTGTGGGACAAACGGCAGAAGTCTGGGACAATCTATGACCATTTCCAGAAGTAGTGGGAACCATGGTTGAGATGGCCACCATGGGGTGACCAGCACAACCGTCGCCCTCTGGTTCGCTATCTGCAATAACACTCTGGGGATCATGGAGAATGGAGGGAACGCGTAATGCGTCTCCCCTATCCAGGAATGACGGAACGCGTCCACTGCTGAGGCCTCTGGGTCCGGTCTCCAGCTGAAGAATCGGGGCAGTTGGTGGTTGAGGCGAGAGGCGAATAAGTCTATGCCCAAGGGACCCCAAAGAAGATTCAGCGTGCGCCCCAGCCCCGACGGCTCGCGTCCGATTCTATAATGACATCCGGGCATGAGTTGAAAATCGTTTTGCCGTTCCACTCGACGGCATGACGAAGCCACCACTGCAATTCGACCCCAGCTTCTGCAGATAGAGGCACTTTGTCTGCGTATCTGAGACCCTGTCTCAGATGAAGGATCTTGAGCCGTTGGAGGGCCCTGTAGTGAAGGGGGGCCGGAAATATGGCTTGAATGGAGGACGCAAGCAAGCCTACCAGGCGGGCTAAGACACGTAAAGACAGATAATTCTTGCGAAGCACCGCTCTGATCTCCTTGCGGATCAGTACTAATTTTGTCTTGGGCAAACGGAGGACAGCTTGTTTGGTGTCCACCACGAAGCCCAGGCCCTGAGGCCCAGGGGTTGAAAGGAGTCCGAGTAATGCGTGGGGTGGCAGTCCGTGTGGGGAACTGCTCTATGCATATTATTTGCTGCATATTATTTGAGTCATGGGTTGCCACAACGTGTTTTCTCTTATGAGAGGACTTGCCTCTTTTTATTTGCTGATCACCGCTGTGTGGTAACGTTACAGGGGCGAGGGACAGGATTTGTTGCGGTCCAGAGGGAGTGGTAGCTGCCGCCAGGGCAGCTTGTACTGATTTGGTGATCAAATCCTGTATTTGTGCTGTGCTCAAAAACTGTGCTGAGTCCAGCGCCAGCTCATCGCCCAGAGGGGGGATTGAACCTTCCCCAGCCATACTGTAAAGTATATATATACCTATTGTAGCAGAGCGTCCCAGAGAGAGCCTGGGAAAGTCCAGTTCGGGGGTTTATACCTCTCCCAGGCTCCTCTCTTACACGTTCAGGGATCTCTGATCCCTGATCCAGGTCAGGTGTTGGCCCTCTCCCCCAGGCCAATTTAAGCTCACCTGAGCTAACAGCCATGGCTCTGTCCTGGGAAACAGATAGTGTGGATCTGTAGGAGCAAGGAGGTTGTTAAAAGACCGGTGAGCAGTTTGTGTTTTGAGCTAACAAGCGGTAGGCTTGTTTAGCTTAGTAGTTAGGGCCTACATATCGTGTAGTTAGAGCCGAGACACGGTGTTTGTTTAAACTATTTTTGTTTGTTTTGTTTTCTGCACACTGTACAGCACCTGTAAATAGACTTTGTATAGCACCAATAAAAATCCCACTGTTGTTCACTTATCCTATGGACTTTGGTATCTGTGCCTGCTCATCACAGGGAGCTTTTGTACCCGCTACCTATCCCCAGCTTACATATGGTGGAGGCTGCGATCAGCAGTAGTAAGTTACTATTTTAAAAGGCCAGTACCTAAAGTGACAACATGGAGGAAATCCTCAAACAAATGATGTTATCCAATGCTGCACAACAGCAAACTAACGCTGCATTGCAGCAAGCCAATGCTATCGCACAGGAGCAAACCAAGGCGCTGTACAAACAGATTGGTGCTGCACAGGAGCAATCGCAGAGGCAGATTAGTGCTGTACAGGAGCAATCGCAGAGGCTGTTTGAACAGCTTGCCACTGCTGCAGAAGTGGATAGGAAAACCCTGACTAAGGTTGCAGAGACGCTAGCACAGTGGGCACCTGCGGAAATTAAGGATATGGGAGACAAGCCTTCAGCCATCCATGTGGCTCGCTTTCTGTCTAAAATGACTACGGATGATGATCCAGAGGCCTTCCTGTTAACGTTTGAACGGACCGCTGAGAGGGAATGTTGGCCTAAAACCAAGTGGGCAGGACTGATTGCCCCCTTACTTTCTGGTGAATCGCAGAAGGCCTACTATGATCTGGAGTCAGCAGAAGCAAAAGACTACGAAAAGGTCAAGCAGGAAATTCTGGCGCGACTCGGCGTCACCTTGGCCGTTCGAGCCCAACGGGTCCACAGCTGGTTCTTCAAAATCGAGAGGCCCCCAAGATCGCAGATGTTCGACCTAATCCACCTGGTGCGAAAATGGCTACAGCCTGAGTCCCTGTCTGCGCCACAAATAGTGGAGCATGTGGTCATGGACCAATTCCTGAGGTCACTCCCAATTTCCCTGCAGAAGTGGGTGAGTCAAGGGGACCCCAAGTCGGCAGATAACCTGGTGGAACTCGTCGAAAGGTACTTTGCTGCAGAGAACCTGGTCACCACCCCAACAACCGCACGGACTTTCCACCCAAAGCCACGGTCTCCCCAGGCAACCGGTAAGACTGTTCCAGGGGAAGTGGGTGGTAAGCATGGCAAGGAAATAGGGGGGAGGATTTTTGGTGCCAGGACTGAAGTTTGGCATCCCAAGCAAGGGAAACCACTGCCTGTCACATCAGGTGTTTTCGTTGCCAAGAGCTGGGACATGTTGCAGCAAACTGTCCATTGACTGATGAACCAATGCAGTGTGATCTGTCTATTAGAAGGCAGTCTATGTTTGCTGCTGTTTCATGCGCTGCAGCGCCAAATGTGGGGAAACACATGTGTCACATGACTGTTAATGATAAGCCTATTACGGCCTTACTGGACTCTGGAAGTCTGGTTACTTTGGTTACAGCTGAGATGGTTGAAACTGTGAATTTTCATGCTAAAAAAGTTGCTGTGATCTGTGTACATGGGGATACCCGGGAGTATCCTATAGCCACAGTTCAGTTTAAAACTGGCTTAGGTACGGTGTCCCATGCGGTCGGACTTGTGCCCCACTTGGTGCACGAGGCCATCATTGGTAGGGACTTCCCTAAGTTTTGGGAACTGTGGGATCGTCGCGACCCAGTCGCAGTACCTGACTCAGTCGCAGAGCCAGAGCTCCTGGCTACTTCCGATATTGTGGGTTCAGGGGACTCATCTCAGGGCTCTCCGAGTTTTCCTTTCTCGGTTATGGCAGGAGAGCTGGAGGAGCCTGAGGGAGTCCCCACAACCAGTAGAGCCGGACAGCCGTCTGCCGACTCGGAGCCTATGTTGAAGTTTACTGACCTTAATGTGCACAAGGAAAATTTTGGTACTGAGCAGAGAAAAGACCCTACCCTTGCCAGGGCCTGGGAAAATGTAATGGTGATTAATGATGTACCTGTTGAACCAGGGGATAGGCCCTGTTTCCTTTTTTCAGCAGCAATGATGATTTACTGTATCGTGTATGTAAAAAGAATGATGAAGTTACTGAACAGTTGGTTGGGTCCCCAAGCCTTACAGAAGGGTGGTGTTGGAACTTGCCCATGGGCACTTGCTAGGAGGCCATTTAGGGGTTGAGAAAACCACTGAAAGAGTGTTGCGCAGGTTTTACTGGCCTGGGATACAGAAAAATATTGAGAATTATTGTCAATCCTGTCCTGTGTGTCAGATGTCAGCCCCCCAGCCCCACTTCCAAAGTCCTTTAGTGCCCTTGCCCATTATTGAAGTGCCCTTCGAGAGGTTTGCCATGGACCTTGTGGGTCCCCTCCCCAAATCCGCCCGTGGTCATCAGCATATCCTCGTGATTATGGATTATGCTACCCGTTACCCTGAGGCCGTTCCCTTACGCGCCGCATCTGCTAAAAATATTGCCAAAGAGCCGTTTATGGTGTTCAGTCGGGTGGGCATCCCTAAAGAAATCCTGACAGACCAGGGTACCCCATTTATGTCACGGATAACTAGGGAGCTGTGCAAGTTATTTAAGGTGACGCAGTTGCGAACCTCTGTGTATCATCCGCAAACGGATGGCTTGGTGGAACGTTTCAATAAGACGTTAAAGGGCATGTTAAAAAAGGTTGTTGACAAAGATGGGAAAGACTGGGACTTCCTGATACCGTACCTGATGTTTGCTATCAGGGAGGTTCCCCAGTCCTCTACAGGGTACTCTCCATTTGAGTTGCTTTATGGGAGACACCCTCGGGGACTCTTGGACATAGCCAAGGAAACTTGGGAGGGGGAACAGACACCCCACAAAAGTGTAATTGAGCATATCGCTCAAATGCAGGACAGGATTGCAGCCGTAATACCAGTGGTAAAAGAACATTTACTACAGGCTCAAGCAGCCCAACAGAGAATATACAACCGGGGGGCCCAACTCCGTGTTTTCTCACCGGGTGACAGGGCCCTCGTTTTAGTTCCCACTGTTGAGAGCAAGTTCCTGGCTAAATGGCAGGGCCCCTTTGAAGTAATTGAAAGAGTTGGGGAAGTCAATTACAAGGTGTATCAACCAGGTAAAAGGAAGCCCGAACAGATTTACCACGTGAACCTGTTAAAGCCCTGGAAGGATAGACTGGCGTTAACTGCGAGGTCCCTACCGGTAACGTCTAAGGGTACTGAATCCCCTCTGATCCCTGAGGTCACGATTCCAGACACCCTGTCATATTCCCAAAAACAAGAAGCTAGAGAGTTCCTAATAAGGAATAGAGAGAAATTTTCAGAGTTGCCTGGCACGACTTCAGCGGTTCAGCATGATATTGTTACTGAACCTGGGGTCCGTGTCAAGCTCAAACCATACCGAATTCCTGAAGCGAGGAGAAAGGACATCAGTGATGAAGTTAGAAGGATGTTGGAACCAGATGTCATTGAGGAATCCAATAGTGATTGGTCGAGCCCCATCGTGTTAGTCCCAAAACCGGATGGCACTTGGAGGTTTTGTAACGACTTCAGAAAGCTCAATGCAGTAACAAAGTTTGACACGTACCCGATGCCCAGGGTAGATGAACTTATAGACCGACTGGGCAAGGCCCGTTATCTGACCACTTTGGACTTGACCAAAGGATATTGGCAAATACCCCTGACTAATAGTGCCAAAGAAAAGACTGCGTTTGTGACCCCGGAGGGGTCATTCCAGTATAAGAAAATGCCTTTTGGGTTGCAAAATGCCCCTGCAACCTTTCAGAGGGCCATGGACAGGACCCTAAGACCGCACCAGCAGTATGCTGCAGCTTATTTAGATGACATAGTGGTGCATAGCACTGACTGGGAGTCTCACTTGCCCCGTGTCCAAGCTGTCCTTGATTCCCTCTTCAAGGAAGGTTTTACGGCAAATCCCAAAAAATGTGCCATTGGTTTGGAGGAAGCCAAGTATTTGGGCTACACTATTGGCCGTGGAGTTATTAAACCCCAAGTGAATAAAGTAGAAGCCATCCAGGAGTGGCCACGTCCTGCAAACAAGAAGCAGGTCAGGGCCTTTCTTGGCATTGCGGGATATTATAGAAGGTTTATTCCAAATTTTGCCACTATAGCTGCCCCACTGACAGACCTGACGAAAGGGAAAGACTCCGTAATGATAAAATGGTCCCCAGTAGCAGAAGAATCTTTCCAAGTCCTGAAGAAGGCTCTTTGTGCACAGCCAGTGCTATACTCGATTTCTCCAAAGATTTTTTGGTTCAGACAGATGCCTCTGATGTAGGTATCGGGGCAGTACTATCACAGGTATACAATGGGGAAGAACACCCTGTGGTCTACCTAAGCAGAAAGCTCAATGATCATGAGAAAAAATATGCAGTCATTGAAAAGGAATGTTTAGCCATAAAGTGGGCCGTGGACGCGCTCAGGTACTACCTGTTAGGGCGCCAGTTTGAGTTAATAACTGACCATGCTCCCCTGAAATGGATGGCCCAAAAGAAGGAGACTAATAGGCGGGTGAACCGGTGGTTTTTGGCCCTCCAGGATTATTCCTTTTCGGTAAAACACAGGCCAGGTGTTGAGATGGGGAATGTAGATGCCCTGTCCCGTGTTCACTCCTGTTGGGCTACAGGTGTTCCAACCCTGGGGTTGAAACAAGAGGGGAGGGTGTGTAGCAGAGCGTCCCAGAGAGAGCCTGGGAAAGTCCAGTTCGGGGTTTATACCTCTCCCAGGCTCCTCTCTTACACGTTCAGGGATCTCTGATCCCTGATCCAGGTCAGGTGTTGGCCCTCTCCCCCAGGCCAATTTAAGCTCACCTGAGCTAACAGCCATGGCTCTGTCCTGGGAAACAGATAGTGTGGATCTGTAGGAGCAAGGAGGTTGTTAAAAGACCGGTGAGCAGTTTGTGTTTTGAGCTAACAAGCGGTAGGCTTGTTTAGCTTAGTAGTTAGGGCCTACATATCGTGTAGTTAGAGCCGAGACACGGCTAGGTGTTTGTTTAAACTATTTTTGTTTGTTTTGTTTTCTGCACACTGTACAGCACCTGTAAATAGACTTTGTATAGCACCAATAAAAATCCCACTGTTATTCACTTATCCTATGGACTTTGGTATCTGTGCCTGCTCATCCCAGGGAGCTTTTGTACCCGCTACCTATCCCCAGCTTACACTATATATAGTGAGGAGAGAATTCTGGGCACTGGGTAGTTGGGACACTTGTTGAACCACCGTTATTATATATATGTGATGCTAAGGACACTATAGGTATCTAGGGATTTAGGCCAGAAATAGGAATAAATTCCTTTGTAATCGCTAACTATCTGCCTAAGTGACCCGAGAATACTAACTAGCTGACTAGCTAAGGCTCCTACCTCCGACACCGCAGGCGTAGAATATCCTGTGTTGGGAGGAGAGCCGGAAAGCGGAAGTAACTGGGGAGGCGAAGTCTCGCGAGACTACGGCTCCTGAGATCCTGTCGCGCTGCAGACGTGAGGGACGGAGCTTACGACTGCGATCCGCCCCTCTGCTTCCCGCTCAGGTCGGTAATGGAGGACACCTCAGTGTGTCCCAGAGCAAAACGTCAGTGACGACGTGTGAGAACGGGGGAGAGGGGGGGACCTCCCGCAAATGGAAATCCGATCCCCCCCCTCCGAGCGTGTACAGGACAGTTGAGGAGGAAGGAGAGACATGGTCTTCCAAGATGGCGCCGCCGGAGGAAAGGCGACACAGGTCAAACAAACAAAATAAGACAAAAAATAAGATACCTGACACCGGGACACCCGGCCACAGGGGAGATAGAAATGCAGCTGTGAATGAGGGGAAAATAAGGGAGAAAGCCCGTTTCCCACAACAGGACAACAACAAGAATTTAGGAAAATATGAAACATAAAATACACTTATCTTTGTAGTGCTCTGCCATGAGCAGAAAGAAAGAGGAGGATCCTAGATGGGGCAAGCCTTATATAGAGCGACAGGATGGGAGGGGCTACTGCGACCCTAGGACTGCTGGGAATTGTAGTTCTATACAGTTTTTTCTGTTTCACTTACAGTTAAATTAAAGATTAATTGTTCTGCTATGGGCATTAATAAAGAAAGATTAATGCATAAGATATGAGCCTCCTGTCTGATATATAACTGGATATTATTTTGGCGGTTTCTTTTCCCCCCAGGTTTTTGTTTTTTTGGAGGGAACTTATGGCATAATATTATGATTAAGGAAGTGCGCTATGTATATAGGGGGTCTGATAATTCATATTTTGATGATATTGTATTGACCTATCAATGGGCAGATCTGTGTTCCTCAACCCAACTCTGGCTATTATACATCAATATGTGCTTCTGGTGGTATAACCAGTTTAAATGTAATTTTTTGGACCGTTTGGTACCTTGGCCTACTTTTTATGGGGGGCCGTAGGAGATATTAAGTCTGTGAAATATAATTTCCTTTTTTTGATAGAGAATTTTTGTATTGGGGAATTAAAGAAGAAGAAAAGGACATGTGACGGCCAGGGAAAGTGTGGTGGAACATGATTTGTGGTGGAATATGAATATGCAATGATTAGAGGAAAGATAAATGTTTTGTTAGAGTTTCTGTGGATTGCCTGGTTTCTACGAGAGATGGAATAGGAAGAAGGAGATTGGGTTGGGTTGGTGGGTCCCTCCTTTTTTTTTGTTTTGGATATAAATAAAAAGTAATGAGGTGACTAGCTTAAACTCAAAGTGGACATATTGTTATGGGAGAGTAACTATAGATGGTAAATGTAGTAAACTCAGAGCCGGGTGGACAAGAGGCGAGGTCTGAGCTCATCAACCATCTTGTGCTAAAACCCCCAATTAGGTTCTACCCACTGAAGTCACAGTTAGGTGGCTCAATTTTGGGTGCGCGTCCAATTGGGCCAAGAATGGTGGGAGGGATTAGAAGGGGTTAGGAAGGGGTGTATAGGTAGGCTTGGGTGGGGCGCTTTCTCCCCCCCCCTTTTTTTTTTTCTTTTCCTCTTTTTGTTTTGTCAGTGTTGTCTAGAAAATGGAAACAGTGAAGATAACCTCCTTGAATGTTAAAGGTCTTAATGTCCCAGAAAAAAAAAAAATGCTGCTGAATGACTTGAGGCGATCCGGGACAGATGTAGCCTATGTCCAGGAAACACACTTTAAGGCAGGCAGACTTCCTCTTCTTCAAAATAGATTTTTCCCTTGCGCTCATCATGTTCCAAATCAACAGGCTAAATCTAAGGGGGATTCAATATTAATATCTAATCGAGTGCCATGGTGCTTAATGGATAAACGGGTAGACCCTAATGGGAGATTTATTTTCCTTTAAAGGAGGCATTGGAAATATTTAGTAACATTAGCAACAATCTATGTACCAAATAAACATCAGGATCAGTTTGTTAAAAAAAAATCTTTCGGATCTAAGGGATTTTATAGAGAGGAGATTGATTCTGGGAGGGGACTTCAATATCCCACTAGATCAGGGGTGGCCAACCAGTGGCCCGGGGGCCACATGTGGCCCGCGGAGCCCTCTGATGTGGCCGGCAAACTCCTGCTCTGGAATGGTGGGTTGGCAAGCCCAGATCGCATGTTGCCGACCCGCCATACCACAGCATCAGTGTTGTGAATGAAGCTGGTGGTAGAGGAATAAAGCGGCTGCGGAGCAGAGCCCTATAAGCTGATGCTTCCTCTACAGCGCCGGCTTTTGCCACAGGCGGAGTCTATGGCAAAGTTTAGCTAACCCACAAGATAGACACAGGTGCACTACGCTGCACCCGCGGTGTGAGCAAACCACAGAACATCAGTGTGAAAGCAGTCTTAGGCCCTTTTCACAAGATAAGCCCGACCAAATGGGACATCCGATTTACCTGTATAGAGCGACATGTGTCTGTTTACGCCCACCTACCTCCAATCCAAAAAAGGGAGTTCGTACCCTTTTGTCTGGGCGAATCGGAGGGCCTAAAGAGTAGCCGTGACATGTCATCCGCCCAGTCCGCTCTTTGTGGCCCTCGACTGGTTGTCAAGTTAGTTAAGTGGCCCTCGCTCTTCAAAACATTGGGCACCCCTGCACTAGATCCTAGAATCGATACCTCCTCAGGAACTTCTTCTGTCCCTTGTCAGGTCAGAAGAAGTCTAATACAAAAAATGCATGAATTGCAAGTGGTAGATGCCTGGAGGACTTTACATATAGATGAACGAGATTACACTTTTTTTCTAACCCTCATCAAGTGTATTCGCGTATTGACATGTTTTTGATTCCACACTGTTTAATTTCAGATGTTATAAAAATCCTCATTGGAAATATAACATGGTCTCACCATGCCCCGATCTCGTTGTGTCTCTCCCTGTCTAACCTGGCCACTCGACGTAAGGGATGCTGGCGACTGAATGAAAGCCTCCTTTAAAATCCTGAAGTAAGGGACGATATATTTAAAGAAATAATAGCTTATTTTCAAATAAATGACATCCCTGAGGCCGCGTACACACAATCAAATCTATCTGCTGAAAACGGTCTGACAGATTCGATCGTGTGTACGGGCGGACAGACAGATTTGGCCAGCCGACAGATTTTAAAGCATGCTTTAAAATCTGTCTGCTGGGAATCCGTCCGTCCGACATGTCTGCTGGTCAACGTCACCGCCACGTCACCACGCTGTCTGCCGGCGGGGATTTTGATTTGATCGTGTGTACAGCAATCAAACCAAAACAACCCAGCAGACAAATCTGTTCAAATCAGTCTGCCAGATCGATTTGAACAGATGTATTTGGTCGTGTGTACGCCGCCTGAGAGTGACCCAGGTATCATTTGGGAGGCACACAAGGCCGTGATCAGAGGAATTTTAATTAAACACGGGGGCAACTTTGAAAAAGAAAAGGGAAAAACAGACTAAAGAATTACTAGACGAGATCCAAGCTTTAGAAATACAGCATAAAAAGATACAGACAGCATCAGTAGGTAGGGAGCTGAGACATCTGAGGAGACAACGGTCGGAGATTTTAAGGTTCAAAGCAAAAGCCCTAATCCAACGAGGGGAAAAAAATTGATTATGAATTAGCAGATAAATGCGGCAGATTGTTAGCAGGGAAAATTAAAGAAAAGAACAGGTCTTCGTATATATCACAAATAAAAGATAAAAGAGTGACATTTAAAACGGATACCTAAAGATATTGCCCAGACGTTTGGGAAGTATTATGCGACTCTGTATAATTTGCCACACACTACTCCCCCTCAGTCCACGATAGTCCGTTATAGTTTGAACACTATTATGGTAGAAGTGACTGAAATATTAAAATCATTCAAATCCGGGAAATCTCCAGGTGCAGATGGTTTTACTATAAGTTACTACAGAGAATTTTCTGAGTTGCTAAGTAAACAAATGACAAAAGTTTTTAACGTGGTGGGTCTGACTTCCGCTTTTCCTATGGACCCCCTGAGAGCACACATTACGTTAATCCCAAAAGAGGGGAAAGATCTGGCGGATTGTGGAGGTTACAGACCCATCTCGTTATTAAACACAGATTTAAAAATATTCACGAAAATATTAGCAACCAGAATACAATCATGGATCCCCCAAATAATAGACTTGGATCAAGTGGGATTTGTGCCGACGAGGGAGGGTAGAGACAATACAAGGAAAGTTCTCAATTTGATTAATCAGGTAATGATACTGTGTGTATTTTTGAATACAGATGCCGAGAAGGCGTTTGATAGGGTAAACTGGCTGTTCCTATTTGAGGTACTGAAACTAATAGGAATGGGAGAACGAATGATTAGTTGGATTAAAAGTGTTTACACAAACCCTCAAGCTGCTGTAAAAGCAAATGGGGTCCTCTCTGAACCCTTCAACATTTCGAACGGTACTCACCAGGCCTGCCCCCTCTCACCCCTTCTCTTTGTTCTCTCCCTGGAACCATTGTTGAACAGAATTCGCCTGAATCCCGATATACGGGGTATTAGAATCGGGAAGGGAATCCATAAGGTGTCTGCTTACAGTATGCGGATGACATGCTTTTTTCAGTAACCCAGCCTAATACATCTCTCCCTACTTTGATAGGTGAGATTGAGAAATATGGCATTCTCTCTAATTTTAAAAATAAATCAGACTAAATCTGAGGCCATGAGCGTGTCACTATCTCCTCTTTCCCGTGATTCCATTCAGGCGAATTTTTGTTTAAATGGAGTCCTATGCTGAGATATTTGGGCACAAACATTCCATCAAAAGAAAAGGACATTTTTAAAATGAATTTTCTACCAATGTATAATTTATTACGCGCCTTATTGGATAAATGGCGACGGGGTTCTTATTTCTGGTTTGCCCGCATTAGCATAATTAAAATGTCCGCTTTTCCGAAAATGTTGTATCTACTCCAGGCGCTACCAATTAGGATCCTAGTGACTTTTCTGCTTCAGATACGTAGTTTGTTTATGAATTTCATCTGGGCCAGGAAACACCCTAAGATTAAAAGAGATCTGCTGACTAAGCCTAAGAATTTTGGTGGAATGGGGGTCCCAGATATATTGTGCAGTACATTTATCTAGATTAGTGGACTGGTGTAGACACATTAGATCTAAGAGGTGCGTGGATATAGAACAGCAGCTGAGCACAGTCCCTTTAGGTTGAGCACCTTGGTGCTATACAGTATTACCAGCTTCTCTCAAAAATCATCCTATAATTGGTACAACATTAAAAATCACTGCACGTATATGTCAAAATGGGAACTTTTCTACAGCGCGATCACCTTTGTTTCCTATATTGGGGAACCCAAGTTTCAGCCCTGGTAATGAAGGAGGATCCTTCCGGTTATTAATAGAGAAGGGAGTATATCAGGCTTCACATTTTATTATATCAGGAAATTGGCCATCGATTAAAACATTAGCACAAATAGGAGGTCCTTTTGAAGTTAATAACTGGCAAGCGCTACAATTAAGTATTTTTTTTAGATCATTAGGACCGGGTAGCAACTTCCATCGTCGGCTAACAATTCTTGAGTCGTACTGTAATCATTTAGACCCATTAGCCCCAGGTATCTCTAAAATGTATGGACTATAAAATAAATTTAGGGAGGATCAGGAGATACCAGGTCTTAACAAAATGGGAGAAAGACCTTGATAGGACCTTCTCTGCATTACAATGTAGAGCGATTATCTTTTTGACTTTAAACTCTTCAATCTGTACACGAACTCAAGAATTAAACTATAAAATCTTGATGCAGTGGTATCATACTCCAGTAAGACTTAAAAAATTCTGTAATGAAAACTGACAGATGTTGGAGATGTGGAGAAGAAAGCGGGACATTGATCCATATATTTTGGTTTTGTAAAAAAATAAGAGCTTATTGGTTGTCGATTATGGGAATCTTACAAAAAAAATTTGAGTTAAAAATACCCAATGATCACACTTTTTTCCTACTTCACCTATCTCAGATCCCAGTCCACACCTATAGGAATTCAATACTGTGCCATATGGTGAACGCAGCTAAAGCAGGGATACCCTTGCGGTGGAGAGATACAGTGGGTGACCGCGACATTGTGTCAATCTCGCTCCCTTTCTCTGCGAGATTGACCACCTGCAAGCCCCATCGCGGGAGCCAGCGCCAAGCTGGCTTGCCGCGATGGAGACAAAGCATTCATAGAAGCGACGGGGATCCGACTTGGATTCCTTCCAAATCTAGCTGCAGCGTTTGGTATGAATCCTGAGGGAGAACTCCAAGCCAAATTTTAAATAAAAAATCCGGCATGGGTTTTCCCCCCAGGGGCATACCAGGCCCTTATGTCTGGTATGGGTTGTAAGTAAAACCCCCCCTATGCCAAAAAAACGGCATGAGGGTCCACCCACAATCCATACCAGACCCGTATCCAAAGCGCACTGCCCGGCCGGTCAGGAAAGGTGTGGGATGAGAGAGCGTCCCCCCTTCCTGAGCCGTACCAGGCAGCATGCCCTCAACATGGGGAGGTTGGGTGCTCTGGGGCAGGGGGGGGGCGCACTGCGTGGTACCTTCACGTGGTACCTGAAGAAGAAGGCACCAGAGAGCGCCGAGACAACAGCGGAGAAGGTGGAAGAAGACCCCCGCAGTGTGGAGAAGACCCCCAGAGAGTGGAGAAGACCCCCGAAGAGCGGAAGAAGGCCCCCCCTGGTAAAAGAGCTAAAGAAGAGGGGGGGCCCACGGAGCTGACTAATAAATTACTTTAAAAACCCTGTGTTGTGTTTATTTACTTTTACACTTTGCCGCCAGTGAATGGGTAGGGGTACGATGTACCCCATATTCATTCACCTAGGGTGGGGGTCCGGTATCTGGGGGCCCCCTTATCAAAGGGGGCTCCCAGATTCCAATAAGCCCCCCGCCCGCAGACCCCGACAACCAACGGCCAGGGTTGTTGGGAAGAGGCCCTGTCCATATCAACATGGGGACAGGGTGCTCTGGGGTGGGGGGGCCGCAGTGTGCCCCCTGCCCCAGAGCACCCAACCCCCCCATGTTGAGGGCATGCAGCCTAGTATGGCTCAGGACGGGGGGGCGCTCGCTAGTCCCCACTCCTTTTCTGACCGGCCGGCAGCGTTCTTTGGATACGGGCCTGGTATGGATTGTTTTTTCGGTGTAGGGGGTTCTCCTTACAACCCATACCAGACCTAGGGGCCTGGTATGCCCCTGGGGGGGAACCCATGCCGTTTTTTTATTTAGAATTTGGCGTGGAGTTCCCCCTCAGGATTCATACCAAACGCCGCAGCTAGATTTGGTGGGAATCCAAGTCGGATCCCCGTCGCTTCTATGACGCACTCGCTGGAATGTGCTTTGTCTATTTCAGCGAGTGCGAGATGTCGGCACCCTGTTGCCTAGAATTAGATGCTGGAAACACATTCTCGGCAACAGGTACAGTACTAGGCCACCAACAGTTTTAGAGTGAATAAACAGAGTTAGAGATATAGATGCTATGGAAGACCTAGTTCTCTCAGCTAAAGGCAAAAATAAACAATATAAAGAAACGCGGAGGAGCTGGAATTTATTTAAAAATTCGGATGAGGGGAAAAGACTAATGACTGAACTGGATCAATGACGAATAGGATACGTACAGAGAATTATAATGTAAAATATAAAACGAAGGATAAACTGACTTTTCTGTTATGTTCTGTGGTTTAAGGGAGGGGAAATACGGGGATTCACGTTTCTCTAGTCCTCTTTTACCCCTTTTTTTTTTTTTTTTTCCTTAAGGGGGGGGGGGGGGGTTGGATAGGGCAGATCCCTTACTTGTCTCTCTGTAAAAAAGAGTGGGGACCACAAAAAAAGGGTTAGAGCGGGAGGAGTTAGTGAGGGAGTATATGGGGTGGTTCAGAGCAAATGTGTATGTATTTTTTTGTCAAGAGGATTGTATTTATGTTTGTTCCTGGCATTGTATTTGCCCTGTGCCAACCCATTTGTTGTTTTATGTATAATAATGAAAGAAAAACAAATAAACATATAGGGCCAGATTCAGGTAGAGTTATGCCGGCGTATCAGTGATACGCCGGCATAACTCACACTTTGCGCCGGCTCATCTGTTTTCTGTATGCAGAAAACAAGATACGCCGGTTTGCTGCAAAGATCCAACAGGCGTAATTGTATTACACCGTCGGATCTTAACTGCAGTTTTAAAATGGCCACCGGGGGCGTTCTCGCTGATTTACGCCGAGAATATGTAAATCAGCGAGATACGGCAATTCACGAATGTACGCGGGCCCGACGCAGTCACTTTATGACGTTTACATAAGGGTTTTCCCGGCGTAAACATAAAGCAACAAAAAGCAGGCGCATCCTATGTTAAGTATGGACGTCGTGACCGCGTCGAATTGGAAAACTTTTACATCGTTTGCGTAACTCGTCCGTGAATGGGGATTGACGTCATTGACGTTCACATCGAAAACACCGTCATAATTTGGAGCATGTGCACTGAGATACATTGAAAAGCATATTCATGTGTTAGAATGGGCCAGTCAAAGCCCAGACCTAAATCCAATTGAGAATCTGTGCCAAGACTTGAAAATTGCTGTTCACAGATGCTCTCTACAATCTGACACAGCTGGAGCTATTTTGCAAAGAAGAATGGGCAACAATGTCACTCTCTAGATGTGCAAAGCTGGTAGAGACACATTCCCAAAAAGACTTGCAGCTGTAATTGCAGCAAAAGGTGGTTCTAAAAAGTATTGAGGGCTGAATAGGGCTGAATAAAAATGCACGCCAAACTTTTCACATATGTATTTGTAAAACAAATCTAAAAACCATTTATCATTTTCTTTCCACTTCACGATTGTGTTTGTAGCGCTGGTCTCCAAACGAGTCTGGCGCTATTGTAAATTTAGGGGTGTCTAAGCCAATACTTGGGCTCAGACTCTGTTACTTCTATTTAAATTAGCCTCTGTTCTGGCTATGGCTGTGCTCGGTAGAAGTTTTCCCTTGTTGCCTGTAGGTGGCGTTACCACTTCAGGCCCATGTTGGAACTCGAGCAAACCATAGTGTGTTGAGTGACCCCTCTCGGCAGCAGCCCAGTGGGAGTGGCAGACGCCGTTTTTCGGTTTCCTTCGCCTAGTGGCCCTCCTGGGGAGGTCTCGGGACCACGTTGGTCTGAGGCTGTGTTCCGGTCTAGTAGGCCCAGCTATGCTGGTTGGGGCCTATGGTTCTAAAAGGGATCCCAAGCTGTCCGTTTAATTAGAGGAAGCTTCTTAGCGAAGTAAACGGGGGGAGGACCTGCCCTGGAGGAGACAAGCAAGGAAAGCTGATGTCTCGGGAAACGGCCTGGTAACCTTGCTAAGGAAAAGGGTTCCACTACGCAAGTTGTCTTACAGTCCGCCAGATTGGCTTAAAGGCTCTTAGGCTGTAAGGCAGGAACTTTAAATCCTGTGGCAGAGGATTCCTGACTATCCATTCTGTGTTCTCAGACGGTCTGTGGCAGAGACCGTTTCTATACTGTCCGTGCATCATTCCGGCTGCTAGGCCATGTGTCAGGAAAGGTTCCATCCGCTGGTGCTATTTATATTCGGTCTTGCAGTGCTGCGTCCCACCAGCAGGGGTCTCCTGGCAGTTCAGAGCTGTCAGGGGAACTTCCCCCTGCTGGTATATCACCTTTGGGACGCAGTACTGACCTCCACCAGCGGATGGACCCTGGCAGTGTGGAGCACCTGGCCCTTGCTACGTTCAGGTGTGACCTGAACACAATCAACACGCCCTATTTATACCCGGCAGGTTCAAACAGAACTTGCCCTGGTATCCGTCTATTCACCCGACCCTGAGCCTGATATCTGGACCCTGAACCTGTTGTCTCCATCCTGGACTTCTGATCTGATCCATCCTGACCCATCCTGACCTGATCCCTCTCCTGGACTTTCCCTTCCTGTTTATTCCCCATCTGCAGCTATTTCCTGATCCCCCGTGTATGACCTCGGCCTGGCCTGTTTATGATTCTGGTATTTCCCATTGCTGTGCATATTGTCTTAGGCCTCGTACACACGAGGGGATATGTCCGCTGAAAACGGTCCGATGGACCGTTTCAGCAGACATCTCCGCTCGTGTGTATGGGCTAGCGG
Organism: Rana kukunoris; assembly: GCA_029574335.1. Taxonomy (NCBI): domain Eukaryota; kingdom Metazoa; phylum Chordata; class Amphibia; order Anura; family Ranidae; genus Rana; species Rana kukunoris. The sequence continues at coordinate 42,223 of JAJQKJ010001819.1, read as the reverse complement.
ACAGATTTGTCCACACGACAGATTTCAAAGCACTATCTTAGTGTTGTTTTTGTCACTGTGGGTCATTGATTGTTTTGCACTGAACTTGTTGAAGGTGGTGGGGTGTTACCCCCTCTTCTTAAATAAATCACCCTTTTTACCTATATCTGTTTGGATTCCTCTTTGCAATCACATAGTACTGGTCTATTTCTAATCGCTGACACCATGTGAGAGGGGTCTATCCAGGTGAGTAATACCCACATTTAGGAGTGAGTGGCAAATATTGGAACTTTGAATATTATTGTGCATTCTGTACCGCGTACCTGAACCTTCCCCTTCTTTATCTCTAAATTTCCTCTCCTGGACAACGAACTTAGAGGTAACATGTAAGACTGTAACAATCGAAACCAGCAGCTCCTATGGGGGTAGTGCTACATGTTGGTCTCTATCACATAAAATCCCATTAAATACATTTACGTTTTTGGTTGTAACATGACAAAATGTGGAACATTTCAAGGGGTGTGAATACTTTTTCAAGGCATTGTATAACGCAGAGTGTAGGGGTCAGGGGTATGTAAGGCATAGAGTGCTGCAGTCAGTGCTGGGTTTATCAAAATATGTCTCACACACAGGAGGGTCCAGGAGTATGCACTGTACCTCCCAGCATAAATCCCCCGCCCCCAATTCCTCCTCCCAGCAAAACTTCCCCCCTCCTCAAAGCACAAATCACCCCACCCGAAAAAAAGAAATCCTTTGTTAACTGCCAACCACCCCTCCTCACAGCATCTTTTGTTACCTGGTGCCCCCCCTCCCGGATCACTTGTGTGCCCCAAGTGACATTCTCAAAACCTACAGACTTCAGGTCAGCATGGCTCAATGCTAGGGAACGTCCCTTCACCTGGGTTCTTTCTCTTACTGCTGTGCTTGATACATGTCAGAGCAGAGGATGAGTCTAAAGGAAGGTTCCCTCTGTGCGCTCCATGTATTATTGTGATATACAGCCAGAACCTCCTCCTGCCACTGCCTATCACAATAAACAGAGTGGGCAATTGGGGTACCAGGGACCCAGGGCACCTCGCAGTAGATGTGGGGTAGGTACTTAGCAAGAGTTGTCCCTCCTTCATTAGTAGAGCCCAGTGCCAGAACTTGTTCTAACACTGGGCTGTGGCCCTCCATCCTGGATATGCAGGATGCCAGGATTTTATTGTTGTGGCTGTATAATTTATTCACATCTGCAGACAGTGGGTCAGATTCTCAAAAGAGATACGACGGTATATCGCAGGAAACACCGTCGTATCTCTGTTTTTTTTAGTGGGTATCTATGCGTCTGATTCATAGGATCATTTACGCATAGATACAGTGAAGATCCGACAGGTGTAAAACACTTACACCATCGGATCGTAGATGTAATTACTTCACTGGCCGATAGGTGGCCTTTACGTTGATTTCTCATTTGCCTATGCAAATGAGCCTAATACGCCGATTCCCGAATGTTTTTACGCCGCCCCGTCGTCGTTTACGTCGTTTCCGTAGGCGTAAGGTTACCCCTGCTATATGAGGGGTAACCTTACAAAGTTCCGTTGTATGCCATGTTAAGTATGGCGTCGGGACAGCGTCGTCTTTTTCCATCGTTTACGTCGTTTTACTAAGTCGTTCGCGAATAGGGATTTAGGTAAATGACGCTCACGTCGGTTTCATTCACGTTTTCCGACGTGAGCTGGAGCATGCGCACTGGGCTATTTTTGCGGCCGGCGCATGCGCAGTTCGATCGACGCGGGGGCGCACTTAATTTAAATACAAGCCGCCCCCTTGAATTACGTGGCCTTACGCCGGGCCATTTACACTACACAGCCGCAACTTACGGAGCAATTGCTTTGGGAATACGGCACTTGCTCTGTTAAGTTGCGGCTGCGTAGTGTAAATGGCTTACGCTACGCCGTCGGCCAAACTATGTGAATCTGGCCCAGTGTTTGCACGGTATAGTATTACTACTCCTGACAGCATTAGTAGTAGTAGTATACAGTGCAAACACTGTATTCAGCCTGCGTCTTAACGTACTGTACTGTTATTTCACCACTCTTATCAAAAAAGAAATGTATCCTACTGGCTTATATTTGCCGCTGCCGCCGCCTTATAACTGTGATCCCGCTATGAGCTATCATACACTGCCGGCTACAGCCCCATCCTCTACCTTTAGGATTCACTGAGAGAGAAGCAGCAGCTGCCTATATGACTCCACCAGGGCTGCAAGGAGTCGGTGGACAACTAGAAACCTACTATCACCTGTGTAACGGTCACCACCGTTTACGATTTCCCTTCCATCAACCACAACAGCTTATCTGACACTCCAACCAACAGAGACACAACTGTGGTACTGGTTTCAAAATAAATGAACAAACTCTTTAATGGTTAGCTCTCTTATTTACAGTACAAGGCATGTTTCAGTAATCACAGGAACAATCAAACTCTCCACCCCCAATTTCACACCATGGGGGGCTTCAATCACATTCTTTTAGTTAATGACATCCAGTTGAGCTAATCATTAGTCACCCCCCAGACGTCCCGTCTCAGCAATTAGAGGAGGTAATTACTACAGGTTGACAAGTCACATTCCTTTACTAAACATAATTGACATGCTAATTCAATGCACCCGAAGAGAGACATCTGACCTTTAGAGTCTCAACACATCTATACACAATGAAAGGTCTTATGAGAAGACCTGAATTAACACCTCTACAGCCTTACACAATGGACAATGGAATATCTTAGGAGTCTATTGACCTGGTGTGGGTCAACATTAACCAACAACTTGTAATATCTTAAGATATCCTTCAATACATGAATTATTATTTATCAGCCACCCTATGCCACCTTAGACCCAAGAGTCCTTAGTGCCACTGGCACAGGAGTATCCCCATCCCTCAAAAGTCTCTGGGCGTCACGGGTCATCCCGTTACAACCTGCACTGCAGAAAATAATAGAAAGAAATTTCCATCATTGCTACAACCCCCTGCGCATCTCTGATCGAAATGAGGGGTCCCAGGGATATTTCATTGGACTTACTTTTATTTAATCTTATCTGTGCAGTGGACAACCCTTCTTTTGTGGCCCATGTGCTTCACACACACTGCAAACGTGGATTATACGGTGCTGGGATTGAACAAAAAAGAAAAAAAATTAGATTTCCCCATCCACACACTCAAAATAAATGGGAGAATCCTCCCTGCTGTGTCATTGTATTCTGACAGTGGGGGGAGTTCCTCACTGTCAGAATACACTGATCAGCGCCACTGGCTATTAGGGATGCGCCGAACACCCCCGGTTTGGTTCCCAGCAGAACATGCAAACAGGCAAAAAATGTGTTTGAACATGCGAACACTGTTAAAGTCTATGGGACACGAATGTGAAAAATCAAAAGTGCTAATTTTAAAAGTTAATATGCAAGTTATTGTCATAAAAAGTGTTTGGGGACCTGGGTCCTGCCCCAGTGGACATGTATCAATGCAAAAAGTTTTAAAAACGTCAGTTTTTAATAATGCTTAAAGTGAAACAATAAAAGTGGGGGTGTGTCTATAGTATGCATGTAAAGTGGAGCATTTTTCCTGTGTTTAGAACAGTCCCTGCACAAAATGAAATTTCTAAAAGGAAAAAAGTAATTTAAAACTACGCGCGGCTATAATTAATTGTCAGGTCCTGGAAATACAGATAAAAGTAATTGAAAACCCTGAAAAAATGTAATAAAAGAATTGTGTAGGGGTCACTCCTTAACTGCTTACCGACCTGCCGCCGCAGTTATACGGCGGCAGGTTTTCTCCCCTGCGCGAGAGCCTGTAGCTCTACGTCGGCTTTCATATCAGCCACTAGGTGCTCGCGCCCGACTCCCGTGCCCGGCGGTCACGATCGCCGCTGGGCAGACGCGATTGCTCGTTACAGAGCGAGGACCGGGAGCTGTGTGTGTAAACATACAGCTCCCGGTCCTGTCAGGGAGAGAAATGCTGATCTTCTGTTCATACAATGTATGAACAAAAGATCAGTGATTTCCCCTAGTGAGTCCACCCCCCATACAGTTAGAACACACCCAGGAACATACTTAACCCCTTCCCTGCCCCCTAGTGTTAACCCCTTCACTGCCAGTGGGATTTTTATAGTAATTAATGCATTTTTATAGCACTGATCGCTATAAAAATGCCAATGGTTCCAAAAAATGTGTCAAAAGTGTCCGATGTGTCCGCCATAATGTCGCAGTACCGGAAAAAAAAATCGCTAATCGCCGCCATTACTAGTAAAAAAATATTAATAAAAATGCCATAAAACTATCCCTTATTTTGTAAACGCTATAACTTTTGCGCAAACCAACCAATAAACGCTTATTGCAAAATTTTTTTTTGGGGGATATTTATTATAGGAAAAAGTTAAAAATATAATTGTCGCTCTATTTTTGTTTATAGCGCAAAAACTAAAAAACGCAGAGGTGATCAAATACCACCAAAAGAAAGCTCTATTTGTGTGAAAAAAAGGACGCCAATTTTGTTTGGGAGCCATGTCGCACACAACCGCACAATTGTCAGTTAAAGGGACGCAGTGACGAATCGCAAAAAGTGCTCTGGTCTTTGGGCAGCGATATGGTCCGGGGGTTAAGTGGTTAATATCCATACCAGGCCTTTCAGGTCTGGTATGGATTGTAAGGGGAACCCCGCGCCAAAATAAAAAAAATGGTGTGGGGTTCCCCCCAAAAATCAATACCAGACCCTTATTTGAGCATGCAACCTGGCAGGTCGCAGGAAAATAGAGAGGGACGAGAGAGTGCCCCCCTCCTGAACCGTACCAGGCCACATGCCCTCAACATGGGGAGGATGGGGGCCTCACCCCCACAACCCTTGCCCGGTGGTTGTGGGGGTCTGCGGGCAGGGGACTTATCGGAATCTGGAAGCGCCCTTTAACAAACATTGTACCCCTACCATTTCACCCAAAAAAGTGACAAAATGGTAAAAAAAAAAAAAAAAACACACACACTGCTTGGGACAAGTCCTTTAATAAAAAAGAAAAAAAATTCCAGCGATATAATCCTTCCACGACCCGACAATACCCATTGTGTCAGAGGGGGCGGGGTCACCTGTACATGTCACTGGGTAACCCCGCAGCGTTTCCCCGCTGCATCGGAGGGGGCGGGGGTCACCGTCACACGTCACGGGTGGCCCTTCCCCTAGCTATTTAAGAGCTGTCATGGCAGGTCTCACGTAATCGATCGTGGTGGCATGTATCATCGGGTCGTGGAAGGATTAAATCGCTGGATTTTTTTTTCTTTTTTATTAAAGGACTTGTCCCAAGCTGTGTGTGTTTTTTTACAATTTTTGACACTTTTTGGGGTGAAATGGTAGGGGTATATGTACCCTGTTACCAATTCACATAGGGACTTCCAGATTCCGATAAGCCCCCCGCCCACAGACCACCCACAACCACCGGGCAAGGGTTGTGGGGATGAGGCCCTTGTCCCCATCAACATGGGGACATCCTCCTCATGTTGAGGGCATGTGGCCTGGTACGGTTAAGGAGGGGAGCGCTCTCCCATACCCCCTCTTTTCCTGCGGCCAGCTGCCAGGTTGCATGCTCAGATAAGGGTCTGGTATGGATTTTTGGGGGGAACCTCATGCCATTTTTTTATTTTGGCCCAGGGTTCCCCTTAAAATCGAGTCTGGTATGGATTTTGAGGGGACCCCGAAGCAAATTTTTTTTACAAAATTTGGCACAGGGTTTCCCTTAATATCCATACCAGACCTGAAGGAAATTTGGGGCGATCCCCACGCAATTTATTTTTAATTTTGGTTTGGGGGTTCCCCTTATTTATACCAGACCCAAAGGGCCTGATAATGGACTGGGGGGGAGCCCATGCCATTTTTTTCAATGACTTATCTGTATTGCTGGGACCCGACAATTCATTATAGCCACGAGTAGTTTTAAATGACTTTTTTTCCTGTAGAAATGTCATTTTGTGCAGGGACTGTTCTAAACATGGGGAAAATGTGCTACTTTACAGGCATACTATAGACACCCTCCTGTGCTGTGCATAGTGAAATAGAATAGATCAGTGAACACTTGAACATTTTAGGCACTCGGACACATAATAGTTTATGTCCAAGGTGGCATGGTTTAGTGTTGAGGCGTTCTATCCAAAGAGTCTTTTTCTGTAAAATCCATTTGTCCCAATCATCCCTGATGGGTCTGAGTGCCTAAAAAGTCCAAGTGTTCATTGATCTATACTTTTTCATGCTGTTAATTATTAGGACATGGTATGTGCCCCACCCTATAGACACATTAACATTTATTGTGCTTAGCATAGTAGCCATGAGTGCAGTAAAACTATTACTCTCAAATTTGCTTCACCTGTCAAACAGAGAAAGCATGTTCAGTTAGTTTTCATTAGAGTGAAGTGTCTTTCAACTCATCTACTTTATCACAAAAATTACATTAAAGTGATTGTAAAGTCTTGTTTTTTGTCCTATAAAAATAACAAAACATACTTACCTGCTCTTTTGCAGTGGATTTGCACAGAGCATCCCAGATACTCTTTTTTTCTGGTCCCTCTTCTGTGCTCCTGACCCCTCCCTCCTGTTCAGTGCCCCCACAGCAAGCAGCTTGCTATATGGGGGCACCTGAGCTGAGTTACAGCTCCCAGTGTCCTTTCAGACACAGAGCTCCAGCCCATCCAGACCCCTCTCTCCCCTGTTTGGCTAGCTGACTTTGATTGACAACAGTGGCAGCAGCCAATGGCACTGCTGCTGTGTCTCAGCCAATCAGGAGGGAGAAATTTGGATGACTTAGACACCTCAGATAAGTATAAGCACACAGAAGGCTTTTTATCTTAATATATAGAATGCATTAAAGCGGATGTCCGCTGAAAAAAATATTAAAAGCCAGCAGCTACAAATACTGCAACTGCTGACTTTTAATATTAGGACACTTACCTGTCCTGGAGTCCAGCGCCGTCCGCAGCAGAGGACGAGCGATCGCTTGTCACTCTGCTGCCCCCCCCCCCGCCTTCCTCGATAAGGGAACCAGGAAGTGAAGTGCTCCGGCTTCACTGCCTGGTTCCCTATGGCACATGCGTGAGTCGCGATACGCCTGCCGAATGGCTCCCGCTGTGTACTGGGAGCCGAGTGTTCCCAGAACACAACAGGGGGGAAGGGAAGTGACGTCATGCCCGCAGTCTGCCCAAGACTGTGTGGCCAGAAGTGGGGGTAAATACCTGTCTTTAGACAGGTATCTGCACCACCCTCGCCCCTGAAAGGTGTCAAATGTGACACCGGAGGGTTCCGATCAGCGGGAGTTCCACTTTAGGGTGGAGCTCCACTTTAAGATAAAAAAAAACTTCTGCCTTTACAAGTCCTTTAAGTCAGCAGAAAGGGATTATAGGAACATATGAACACAGCAAGGAGAATTAAAGGGTATCTGTAGTCATAATGAATAATCTTATATTTATTTCCACAATTATTTTTATCCAACTCCTATTAATTGGAATGGTCTTTAACCACTTGCCTACAGGAAAAAATATATATATATTTTTTACTTTTTGCTATAATAAATATAATTTTTTTTTAAAACAATTTTTTTCCTCAGTTTAGGTCAATATGCATTCTTCTACATATTTTTGGTAAAAAAAATTGCAATAAGCGTATATTGATTGGTTTGCGTATAAGTTATAGGGTCTACAAAATAGGGGATAGATTTATAGCAATCTTATTATTATTTTTTTATTATTAATGCGACCATCAGCGGCGACAATCATCGGACACTTTTGACACATTTTTGGGACCATTCACATTTATACAGCGATCCCTACTATAAAAATGCATTGATTACTGTATAAATGTGACTGGGGGAGGTGACCGATGGCTGTCCCTATGTACAAGGGACACACTATCGTTTCTCTCTCCCTGACAGGACGTGGATCTGTGTGTTTACACACACAGATTCACTTTCCTACTCAGTTACTGGGCAATCGCGGGTGCCTGGTGGCCATCGCTGGCACGCGCATCGTTTTCCCAGTGATGTGACGGGGGTGCGCCCTAGTGGCTTTTAAGGGCGCAACGTCATATGATGTTCACCCAGAATAACAGAGTCTTCCTCCCGCCGTCTTTTGACGGCGGGTGGTTGACAAGTGGTTAAAAGGTACCATAGGATATGTAGTCCTTAGAAGTTGAAAGTAAACAGCAGAAGAAAAGCTGCAAAACATGCAGGGAATCCAGGAAGTTGCGGAAAGAGATGGCCAGCAGGCAGACAATGCTCACAACAATTTTTCAAGGAAGCTTATATTAGATTGTCAAAAATAACTTTCTTTATCGTACATCACGGGACACAGAGCAGCCATAGTAATTACTAAGTGGGTTATAGGCCCTCTTCAGGTGATTGGACACTGGCATAATCAAGGACAGGAAGTTCCCCTCTATATAACCCCTCCCATACAGGAAGTACATCAGTTTTTTTGCCAATCTAAAGGTGTAGGTCACTGTTAGTAAGTGCTAAGAGAGCTTCGCAGGAAGATCCTTCACAGGATCAGTGGGGTTATGCAGACAAATCCATTCAAAATGCCTAAAAGGGCTACCACGCAGCCACCTCGCACATGCGCACAATATAGAAAGGCAATTGTGCGAGGTGGCTGCCTTTAAAATACTCACTCTGTAGTGAGTCTGATTGAGGGAGAGACACAGCAGCATATCTGGGCACGTTAGCAGTATATGGGTGTTGTATAAAGGCATTATCAAGGCACATCTACTTAGCATCAGCCTGGGCACTAATAGCAGCATATAAAATATTGCTTGACTAAAGCTCAGCAGCAGATGCATCTTGTTAGTACCTCTGCTTTGTGCTAAGTGCCTTGAGGCGATTTAGTTCATGTTTGTAGTGCTATACAAGTTACTTATTCATTCATGTATTTCCAAAGAAGGAATGTAAAAACAGTAAGGAGGAGCGCAAGGGCGCTGTGGTCATGGTCTGAGGATCCTAGTCTCGCTCTCACAATATCATCCTCCCCTGAAAAACCTGAAAAGGCTGACCAGGCTGAGCCATTATTCGCGTCAGGCATTGTAGCTACTTCCAACACTCCTCTGCATACATCACGAAGGACAATTTGGCTGCCTCATTTGCTGGTTTGAAGGGGAAGATAGCTGGTATGTTTGCTTCCTCCCCACCGGAAGAAAGCATGATAGGTCCCCCTCTCCTGCCCCAGGTCCCTCAGGGTAGCAGGAATGGGCAGAAGATGTTGAGTCACTCTTGGGGGACCAGGTAGAGAGGGAAGAAGGCTCCTCTTTTGGGGGTTTAGCCTCAGAAGAACCCTCCTCAGTCTTGCAATCCCAAAGATTGCTAGTTCACCCCTTACAGAGTTGGTCCATTCGGGATACAAGTTGCCCCTAACAGAGACGGCCAAAGTTCCCTTTTTGGGTTATCTAAAGCCTTCTCAGGGTTCCTATGCACCCATTACTGAAGCAACTTATATATGCAGACTGGGATCACCCATACAGGCATTTTATTCCTCCTAAGAAATTCTTGCTTCTTTTTCCCATGGATGAAAATATTCACAAAAATGGTGGAGTGTACCAGCAGCAGACGCTGATATCTCTTCCGTGAATTGGAGTCTCACTTGTCCAGTAGACAATGTTCAGGTGTTTAAAGATCCAGCGGAAAAGAGGCCGGAATCTTTGCTTAGAGCCTCATTTGCTATGGCTGGCAGAGTAGAACAGCCTTCAGTAGCAGCAATCGGTTTTTGTCAATTTGTAAAATGACAAGAATAAGCAGGTCACCAAGGAAGGACCTGCTCAAGTAGAGGAGGCCCGTGAGTTAGCTGAGCTACCAAGGTTCTTATGTTTTGCGATTGATGCTTTTAAGGATTCTATTCACCAGGCGTCACGTCTTACTCTCCTTTAGGTGCATATGCGTAGAATTATGTGGCCAAGAGCATTGGTCAGAAGAAGCTATTGACCGGTTTCCCCTTTCACAGAGAACGGTTCTTCAGGGATGATTTGGGAGTTCTAAGAAATTTTGTGAGAGGTGTCAGAAAGGGCCTGGTCTTTAAAGTGGAGGTCCACCCTAAAAAAATAATTGAGGGGGTGTGGCTTGGAGCGCGATGCGGATGGCAGCAGAGTGAAGGAGCTCCGTCTACCCGTGGGACCCGAGAGTGGAAAGCGGCCTGAATACGGACTATTATGTCCTCTCAGCTTAAGTGGGGAACTCACAACCACTCACTGCGTTCCCGGAGCACGCTGAAGAAGAGGCTTACCCCCACGAACCTCAGCAATTTCCGTTATAGCGGCGGCGGTAGCAAGGCCTCCAAGATGGCGCCGCCACACATGCGGAACGTGGAAGAAGTCAGTGACGAGAACGATCTATCGCTCCCTGCTTCAGAGGATTCCTCCAAAGGTACTGACACAGCTGACAAGCCCCTAACCTATGCGCCAATGACTGACATAGCCGCGGACATTAAAAGCTCCTTTGCGATGGCCATTACGGACATAAAGACTGAGCTGCTCAGGCTCTCAGAGCAGATGGCTCAGGGCCCTGCTCAGGCTGGACAACATCACCACCACTCACTCCCAACATATGATCACCATGAATAGACCCTTTGAAGACCTGGACAATAGGGGGCGCAGACATAATATTAGGGTGAGGGGTGTCCCAGAACCAGCATCACCGGAGCAAGTGAGACCAACCCTGACCGCCATTTTCAATAACCTGCTGGATAGGCCGGAGCAGTCTCCGATTGAATTTGATCGTGCGCACAGGGCACTAGGAACCTAGAGCCCCGGAGGGTAACCCACCGAGGAACATTATCTGCTGCCTGCCCAACTTCTCCCTAAAAGAGGAAATACTGCAGATGGCGAGGATCGCAGATCGGATCCACCATGGCGGCTCCGAGATCCAGTTGTTACAGGACATTTCCCCGATCTCCTTAAAGAATAGGAGAGCCCTAGCTGTTCTCTGGGAGAAAGAAATTACCAACAGGTGGAAATTCCCCTTTGCTCTGCAGGCGACTTTCATGGGGAAACAACACCTGCTCAGGGTCCCAGAGGATCTTCCGTCTTTCTATGAGGCCTTACAGATTGCTCCGGTGGATTTGCCTGAATGGTATGAAGAATTTCGCTTGCCACCCCTCATCAACAATCCCCAGCACTCTCCCGGTCCAGCGTCTGCATTCTCACCGCCCCCTTACTACGTCTGTCGGACAATATGGACGGATGATGGGAGGGAGAAAGCTGAGGAATAGGCCCCTGACCATCCTTTGTCTATGCTCTTGAACAATGAAAGAGGGTCTTCCGTACTTACACGCTAGATGGCGCTCTGATCTCAGTTTTGATTCTACTAACTGTGTTTTTTCAGTTTCCTATGCACACTGCCCTGTTACATGGCAATGATCCCAGAACATTACTTTGCCTGGGACCACTACCTCTCTTCCTCCTTATAGGTTTAGGACAATAACCTTGTTGATTATTCTTAGGTTCATCCCTCCTCCACAGACTCCGGCTCAGAAGTGCGACGTATTTTAAACACTTTGGACCATGCATCTATTGCTCGTCTGAAGACTTCGGTTCTGCCCATTCACCGTGATGCTGGGGTTCGCCCCTTCCTTTCGCTCGGGTGAACTGTGAGTACTGTGCCGCCTAGCACAGCTGAATTACCTTGATTTACTAGTTCCTAGGTCTGGTGACCTGTAGATACGGATCCCGGAACTTGCTTACTGTTTACAGATGTTTACAGATGTTTTTCAGAGCCATGACCGAATAGTCCAAGTTCCTTCGTTTATCTGTTTGTCGGTCCTTTGTTTCCCCCTAAAATAGGCTCATTTATAAATTCCATTCTCTGCGTTCAGGCCCAAGTTCATCATGATTTCCCTACATGCAGATCACTCCCGGGTGCCGCGGTTCACCTCACCCCACGACTCTTTACCTATAGGTGGTTTCTTTGTGAATATCACATTTATGGTTTGTCGCCAAGTGTTGGTGGCGAATCAGCCCCTGCTGCACACCACACCCGCGTCTCCCACCTACCTCCTAGAGCTCATACTAGTCTTCAACACAATAATAGACTAGCATCTTCTCCGCCCTTTAGGTAGGGTTTAGAGATGTGTTCACCTCTTCTTTGGTCTGTCTTTATCCTCTCCCCCCTTCCCTCTTCTTACCTCTTCCTCCTCCTCTCCCCCCTCCTTCTCTCTCCCTTCCCCTACACATCCTCATTACTGATCCCTTCCCACGTCCTTGTCTGTACTTAGTTATAGTGTTGAGCGGAATACGTCATATTCGATTTCGCGATATTGCGCGAATATATAGAAGAATATTCGCTAATATCGAATATTCGTGATATTTTATCCAAAACATTTTTTGCAAAATTTCGCTAATGCGAAAATGATTGCGAAATTCTCATAAACGGAGATCATTTCCTGTATTACTAAACTAATATGCACTAAACACTAAGGGCCAGATTCAGGTAGATGAGAGTATCTTTCCTCTGGAGTAACGCTTCTCATTTACGTTACTCTGAAGACCCACTCAGCGCAAGTCCTGTAATTCACATAGCAGTTGCGCGTAAACTTGCGCCAGAGTAACGATAATGCGCTGGCGTAACCCGACGCAAGTGGAAGTGGGTGTGATCATATGTAAATGATGGGCGGAGCCCAGCGCAGAGGCTTACGTTCAGCGCATCATCCACGGAGCATGCGCAGTGAGTGCGGCTCCACTCGCCCCCCCTTGTGCGCATGCTCACAACTTCCGTCGGCACCACTTCCTGGGAAACGTCAGCGCAATGCGTTCCGCTGGGCGCTTAAAAGCGCTGGCGGAAACGCCATTCCGGCGCAAAAGTAGTTCCGCTTCCCCCCACCCCAGGGAAGATACTTTTGTGCTGTGATGGCTGCTCCCGCTACCCCCAGAGAGAGGAGGAACCTGAATTTTAATGCCCAGGAGGTCTCAGTGATCATTTCGGCAATGGAGAGGGATAATGAATTTCTCCATGGCAAAAAAAGCCGGAAGACCAGCCGGGGGAGGAAGCAGGGCATCCTGGAGTCGATTGCTGCCAGGGTCAATGTCCTGGGCTACTCCACCCAGACTGCTGGGGACATACAAAAAAAAATTAATGACCTGCGGCGCAAGGTGAGGGACAAGGTGGCCTCCATCAGGAGGTATGAGAGGGGCACAGGTGGTGGTCCCCCATGTCCTGTCACCCTAACCGCAGAGGAGGAGGTGGTTGCTCGCTGCCTGGAGAGGGAGCAGGTGGAGGGGGTCGCAGGCTATGACTCCGTGGAGGAAGGCACAAGGACAGGTAAGTGTTTTATAATCCCCTATTTGTTGTTTTGCATTTGGGGGGGGGGGGTACATGTGCCAAGTGTGTGGGACCACCAACATGTGTCTGCCTTGTGTCATCCACAGATGACGGAGCTGGGCCATCACCTGTCAGCGTGCATTCCACCCCATCCCCCCCACGCCATCGTGTGCCTGAGCCACTGGGTGGTGAAGAGGTTGTGGAGGAGGAGAGTGGCCACACCACACCTGCCGAGGTGGTTGTGGAGGATCCTGCTGTGGCAGAGCAGGACTTTTCATTAGTGTTGTCTGTCTCCTCCCCTTCTCCTGGGCCGTCTGTCGTCCCCTCCCCCATCCTTGGAAGCCCCTCAAGGGCGACTCCTTCCACCCAAGGACATCCATCTTCTGGCCCCAGGAAGGCGACCCAGAAGACCAGGGGGGTGTCTGATGGTATACAGGACCAGTTGGCGAGGGATCACGCCAGGCAGACGGAACAGATGGGGGCCATAGCGGTGCACTTGGAGAAAGTGGCTGACAGCCTGGGCTCCGTTGCCAACCTCAGCAACGCAGTGCAGGATGTCAGCTGCAACTGCGCTGCAGTGGTCACCACTTTGGGGGAGGTGCAGGGGGATATCCAGCACCTTACTGCAGCCGTCCAGGCCAACAGTGCTGCCATCCGGGACCAGGGGAGGCTGAGTCGGCGGGCCCAGCACTACCAGGTCACCCGTCAGCTCCGGATGCAGGCCCAGACCAACTCCTACCTTGGACGGATAGCCAGGGCCTTGGAGGGCACGCAGGCCACACCTGCCAGAAGTGGCCCACCTGGGGATCAGCCACCTCCAGATGCCCCCCCACCCCCACCCACTCCATCCAGGCAGCTGCGGAGCCAGAGAGGGGCCCCCAGAAGAAGCCCCCGGCATCCCCGATGAGGCCTTTTTTTTTTTTTTGTTTTATATTTTTGATTTGGACATACTCAGGTCATGAGTTTATTTTTTCTTTTGCTCAGGTTATGAGATTTTGTTTATTTTATTTATCAGGATATGATATTATTAATTTATTTTTGTACTGCACACGGTCAGGAGTGCAGGGGACAGTGTGAATGGTGTGTGAATGTGAGAGGGTGGCACTCCTGAAAGTAAGGGGTGTCACCCTCGGCCGTGGTGGTGAAGTGAACCCCACGGCTGAATGAATGACGTGTGAAAGGTGTGTGAATGGACAGTGACATCATTGGGGCCTTGACGCTGGCGTTACTGCTCCCAACTCCTACATGCTGGACTTGGGCTAATCCAATGCGATGTGCATGTGGTGTGTGTGATCTAGGGACATCAGTGGTGTACACGCGTGCACTGTCTGTGTGATTAATGTTTTGGTTTAGTGTCCAAAGATGCCTACGGCGAGGACCCTCCTGACTGCTCTTCCATCAGCTGAATGGGTCTCCTCTGCCAGGGGGGGGCTGTCTGGTTGGGGGGTCAGGTCATCACGTATGTCAATCTGCAGGCCTTTTTTCATAGCAAAGTTATGCAGAATGCAACATGCACCGATGATCTGACACACGAAGGTAGGGGAATACAATAGGGTCCCCCCAGACTTATCCAGGCATCGGAAACGGGACTTCAAGAGCCCAAATGTTTGCTCCACCACTGCACGGGTTTTGATGTGTGCTTCATTGTATTTTCTCTCTCCTCTGGTTTGGGGGTTCCGGAAAGGAGTCATTAGATGGGGTCCCAGTACATATGCAGAGTCACCTGTAAGGTAAAAGACAGGAGAATGTTAGTCATGCATGTGCGATTTCTGTTGTGCATCACGGGAGGGGATAGTCATGCCTGACTCCCATGTCACTCACCAATCAGCCAGCTGTCCCCATACATGTTCTGGTTAAATTCTGCTGGGATGGGGCTCTGATTGTATATGTAGCTGTCATGGCTGGACCCGGGGTGTTTGGCACGGACGTGCCATATGAGGCGTTGGGCATCGGCTATCACCTGTACGTTGATGGAATGCCAATGCTTCCGATTGCGGTATATGTGCTCTGTGGCACTGGGGGGCTGTAGGGCCACATGTGTGCAATCAATGGCCCCCACAGTGCGTGGGAATCTGGCAATGTTGTAGAAATCTGTCATTGCCTTCTGCCGCAGCTCCTCAGTGGTGGGTCTGATGAACTGGTTGGACATGCGTCTGAGGATTGCGGGGACAACCTGGTGCACACATCTGCTTATGGAGGACTGTGACATCCCAGCCACCACTCCACTTGTACGCTGGAATGATCCACTTGCAAGGAAATGGAGTGTTGCCAGGACCTTCACCAGTGGCTGCACTGCTTGTGAGCGGTATGTCTTGCTGGTGATGTCATCCTGCAGGGTTGTGGTTAGTTCAAGTATTGTATCAGGGCTGAATCTGAAGAGGCGATACACCTCCTCCTCCCCCATGCCAAAGAGGTTCATACGAGTGCGGTATATCCTCTCACGTGGCCGCCTTCTTGGTTCCGGGGGACCCATCAGTAGTTCTAGGACCACAATTGCCCCTGGCATGTTGGCACACAGAGGTGTTGTCCTTGCAAGTGGGGGTGCTCAGCTAGCTCCTATCGTCGGTAACGCTGCTGTAGCTGCTCTCCTGCTGACCTGTGACCGTCTGGAGTAAAGATAAAGCAGCCTTTTGTAGAAATAACTTTGCGCCGGACGGACCAGATACGCGCGGCGCATGTAGCCAGCGTATGGTGCTAATCCGTTCGTGAATTGGGAAATCTCCCTCATTTGCATATTTGCAGGGGAAATCAATGGGCGCGACTGATGCGCCCAGCGAAAATAAGCGCTGACGATACTCTGGCGTCGGAACGTTCCGCCGGTCGCAAATGACCCGTTATTGGGCGCATCTAGTTTGGTGGGTACGGGCACATAGAAACGACGGCGCATCATCACAGTTACGCGGCGCATATCCAAATACTCCAGCGCAAGTGTTCGTGAATCTGGCCCTAACTCTACACTAACTCTACTTAAAAGAAAGGAGAATAAGGGGGCAAAAGAAGGGCGGAGAAGATAATCGCGCAATATTCCTATTGCGCGATTATCTTCTCCGCCCTTCTTTTGCATCAGAGCCAATCAGAATAACTCGAATATTCGGCAAAAGGAATATCGCGCAATATTCCTTTTGCCGAATATTCAAGTTATTCTGATTGGCTCTGATGCAAAAGAAGGGCGGAGAAGAAAATCGCGCAATATTCCTTTTGCCGAATATTCGAGTTATTCTGATTGGCTCTGATGCAGAGCTCAACAAAGACTCACCCTTTGTGCTCCAGCACCAACTCTTGGATCCAGATGGCCGCTACATTTTCCTAAAGGGCACTTGGGGAGGTTCCCCGCTTACCCTGGCCAATGTTTACTTCCCAAATACAAGCCACATCACTTTTTGCCGTAAGATTATTGATGACCTTACTTGGTTTGCGGAGGGTTGTATAGTATTGGGTGGGGACTTTAATATCCCTCTCTCCCCACTGAAAGACACCTCAACAGGTTCCACTCACATCTTGTACAGGATACTGAAATGTATCAAAACCATGCTCCAATCCCTGACTCTGGTCGACTCGTGGAGAGCTACACATCCCTCCAAGGAGGGACTTCGCCTTTTTTTCTCCTCCTCACCAGCAGGGGTCTCCTGGCAGTTCGGAGCTGTCAGGGGAACTTCCCCCTGCTGGTATATCACCTTTGGGACGCAGTACTGACCTCCACCAGCGGATGGACCCTGGCAGTGTGGAGCACCTGGCCCTTGCTGCATTCAGGTGTGACCTGAACGTAATCAACACACCCACTATATATACCCGGCAAGTTCAAGCAGAACTCGCCATGGTATCAGTCTACAACCTTGATCCTGAGCCTGTTACTCTGACCCTGAGCCTGCTTTCTGGACACGATCCTTATCCTGGACTGCCCTTCCTGCTCTCCCCTTTACCTTGGATCCTGTTCCCCCTGGATTCCTGTCCATCCATCCGCTCCCTGCTCCGTTGTGTCTGTCCTCACCCATCTTCTGTGATCTCCTAGTATATGACCTCGGCTTGGCTTTTGTTTATGATTTCGGCATTCCCCCTTGACTTACTTACCTTCCCAAGGATCTAGCCGTCCATTGCCAGTGACAACCTCAGCTATAGCCCAGTTAATTCCGCTTCCTACCAAGTATTACTACCCAGTTTCTACTGATTGTACCTACCCTGCCTTTAATCCACCTGTCCGTTCCAGCCCTGCTATTAACCACCTGCCTTCCCAAGGATCCATCTGTCCATCACCAATGGCAACTCCAGCCCAGATAATTCCGCATCCGACCAAATATTACTACCCAGTCTCTACTAATTGTACCTACCCTGCCTTTAATCCACCTGTAACTACTCCACAAAAACCTCCTCCAGTCACCATCCCTGTGTCTCTGCCATACTCCAATCCTTCCTCCTACTTAATTCCATCCCCTTCATACATCACTTCTGTTAGCAAACCTGCAGTGTCTAATCCTAAAAAGAAACGGAAGTACTTCCCAACCCATACCATCGTGCCAATTACCCAGCCTGTCTCAGTGCCCTCTGCTCAACCTGTCCCAGTGCCCTCTGCTCAGCCTGTCCCAGTGCCCTCTGCTCAGCCTGTCCCAGTGCCATCTGTTCCAGTGCCATCTGTTCAACCTGTTCCAGTGCCAGTCTCCCAGCTTGTTCCTGTGCCAGCTGCTCTGCCTGTGCCAGCTGCTCTATCTGTTCCAGTGCCAGCTGCTCTACCTGTTCCAGTGCCAGCCGCCCAGCCTGTGCAAGCCGCTCTGCCTGTGCCAGCTGCTCTGCCCGTGCCAGCTACCTCTGCCCGTTCCAGTGCCAGTTGCTCTACCTGTTCCTGTGCCAGCCTGCCAGTCTGATGTTCCTGTGCCAGCCTGCCAGTCTGATTTTCCTGTGCCGGCCTGCCAGTCTGATGTTCAGCCTGACTGGGGTGTAACAGAGTTACACCCCAGTAGATGTCTCTTAAGACGAAACCGGTCGGGTTCTTTGCTCCCCAACCACTCCATGCGCAATTG
The DNA here is from genome assembly GCA_029574335.1 of Rana kukunoris. Classification (NCBI taxonomy): domain Eukaryota; kingdom Metazoa; phylum Chordata; class Amphibia; order Anura; family Ranidae; genus Rana; species Rana kukunoris. The sequence goes on along the minus strand of JAJQKJ010001819.1, from coordinate 23,933 downwards.
CTATTTTGATTTTTTGCTCTTTCTGCTTGCATTTGTTCAAATCTGGTTTATTGAAGACATTTTGGACTTTTTTTCTGTTTTACCATTTGCGGTCTTCATGCAAGTTTGGGATCTATTGATTTTTAATTTGTTGTTTTTGATGTGTTTTTGGAAACATTAAAAACATTTTACACTATGAGGAGTATCCTCTCTTTTTTATCATATCTATGATCGGTCTTTTTGTGAGCCAACCCCTCTAATCATCACTGGAATTTCCTGGCTATATGGCGGATTGCTGAATTCACATCTGTTGCCTGACGGCTGATTGCTGCATTCAAAACATCCATCCAGCCATCCATCCGGAGAAAGAGAGATCCAGAAAGGCGGTTGGCCTACCAATGCTCATAGGACCCCCCACCGTAAGGTGAGCTGCGGGTCTACAACAGCTGGTAAGAAGTACCTAACCTATCTTTCAAGAATTTTAAATGCACCTATCTGTGTTATATTTACCATATATGGACTTCTTCACTGGAGATTATGCCATCATTTCATTGAATTGATTTGTCAGATGCATTGTTTTTTACCAGCTTTTGCTCTATGTGCACGGACATATATGGAATACATTTGAATACATTTGTATTTTTTTGTTAACACTCCATATGAATGGACTCACATGAGGGTTATATTGGAATCACATTTTGTCATTTTAACTGTTTGAATGCACATATGTTCACAACCACTCCAATGTCATTATACAAGGATTAAGGTTTATGTGACACATTTGGGGAAATTATATTTTTTACCTCATTTAGTTGACTCATTTTTGATCTACTTTGATTTGTTCTATTCACCTACCTTTATTCACATGGGCCACCTATGACCTGAATGTGTTTAAAGGTCATCGGTCCCTTTCTTTAAAGGGACTAATTTCTACGGGCGCTACACTTTTTATTCACATTATATATACACTTATCCACTGTTGTGTTGGCTGCCTAGAGTATTCACTTCTCATTTCTCATTTCATTAGTTTAGCGCAATATATTTACTTACTTTAAACCTATAAATACGACAGAAATACAGACGGCTATCAAAGATCTAAAAACTGGGAAAACCCCGGGCCCAGACGGGTTCACTGCCCAATATTACAAGACCTACTCAAATGTTCTCTGCAAACCACTCCTGTCCTCGTTTAACTATTTGGCAAACAATAAACACAACTCCAGCCCCTTCCTCATGGCCCACATTACAGTAGTGCCCAAACCTGACAAAGATCTGATTGTCTGTGTGAGTTTCAGGCTCATCTCGCTTTTAAACGTTGATTTAAAACTACTAGCCAAAATCCTGGCCAATAGATTAAAACCCCTCCTCACTAAAATTATCGGTCCTGAACAGGTAGGCTTCATGCCAGGGCGGGAAGCCCGTGACAATATTACGAAAGCCCTTAATCTGATCCATTTTGCTCAGGATTCTACGTCTGATGGGTTATTACTTTCTACCGACGTCGAAAAGGCGTTCGATAGGATCTCCTGGCAATACATGCTCTCGACCTGCTCTCACATCGGGCTGGGGGGAGGCAGGATGTCCTGGATATCGGCCCTCTATGAGTGCCCCCAGGCTAGAATCAAGGTTAATAATATACTATCTGAACCTATAACAATTAGGAATGGGACACGCCAGGGTTGCCCCCTCTCCCGATCCTTTTTATCCTCTCATTAGAACCACTGATAAGGACTATCAATCTATCCACAGAGGTCCATGGGTTCCAGGTGGCTGGGAGGGAATATAAAGTAGCCGCTTTATTTATGATTTATTGTTCTTCCTCCCCAAACCCTTCTTCTCCATTCCCAACCTGCAAAAAAATGTGATACCTTCGGTTATATCTCTAACTTCAAAATTAATAGATCGAAATCCAAAGCCCTACATTTGACACTGACTCCCAGCCAACTAGACCTTCTGAAATCCAATCACTCCTTCAAGTGGGTCCCCTCCTCATTTAAATATCTGGGCGTTCACCTAACTAGCCGTTTTGACAAGATGTTTCAAGCTAATTACACCCCGCTGCTAAAATCCATTACTTATGATGACCTGCATAAATGGACATCCAAAACGTTTTCCTGGTTCGGCCAAGCCTCGATTCTAAAGATGACGGTTCTCCCGAGGCTTTTGTATATATTCAATGCCCTTCCCATTAGTGTGCCAGACTCTTTCTTCACTACCCTTCTTAAAATACAGCTACCTCTCTGGCTTACTCGTGGCTGATAAGGCCTGCTAACACAGATACTAACAAACACAAAATGAGGTGGGAAAGGGACCTGGGTATTCAGATAGAAGAGGCTCAGTGGGAAAAGGCCTGCATTATGGCCCACAAATGCTCTCTCAGCTCCAGACACCAAGAGATCTCATACAAGATTCTCACCCAGTGGTACATTAGTGGTACATTACACCGCAGAGGGCCAAGCAGTGGTCCGGTAGGGTCTCTGATGTCTGTTGGCGTTGTGGCACTGATGTGGGTTCTTTCCTGCATATTTGGTGGGAATGTGCCCCTATTGCTGAATTCTGGCAGGGGGTCATTAAGTGGATCGGCAACATCACGGAAACAACAATAAGGCCCCGTACACATGGCAGAGAACCTCGACGGGCGGAACACATCGTTCCGCTTGTCGAGGTTCTCTGCCGGCCTTCAGAATCGGCGACCCGCCTGTCGGGAAAGGCAACCAGCCATTCATCCCGACGGGCCGTCGAGCAAATAGAGAACCTGTTCTCTATTTGCTTGACGGGTTTCCCGACGGGCGGGGCTCACCGAGAGCATACACACGGCCAAGGTTCTCGGCAGAATGCGGCTCCCAGCGAGGTTCTCGCTGGTTTCTGCCGAGAACCTTGGCCGTGTGTACGGGGCTTAACACTTGATGCCGCCGCGTGCCTGATTCACATTAATCGTCTCCCGATACGCAAGTACAAAAAAACCCTCACGAGACACTTACTTAATGCCGCCAAAACACTTATCCCCCTTCACTGGAAATCTACGCGGATGCCAGGGATCGGAGATTGGTTGGATAGGGTTTCCCTCATCTTCAAAATGGTGGAAATCCTGGCGATGAAAAATTAAAACAGCACTCTCTTTAATGCTTTATGGCAACCATGGCTCCTCTTTACATACTCTAGTGAATATCAAACACTGTGTAAATGACACTTTTTGCTATGCCTAGTATTTCATGACTGTATATCCACTGCTGTCTCAAAAATGTTGCTGGGCCCTCCCTTGTCGTTGATAAGTTGTCTCAACTTACGAGTACCATTAGTCCCCGAGTCCCCCCCTTCCCCCTGTCCCATCCCCCCTCCTCCCCCCTCCCAACCCACCTTTCTTCTTTCTCTTTTTTCTCTCACTTTTGTCCTCTTCCTCTTCATTTTGTTCCATTTCAATTGTATACTCGAACTTGTCAATTTTTTTGTTTGCTGTTCTTCAAGTTGATATTATGGCTTGCCACCTTTTGACATGTTTTATTCCTTATGTGCTCCAGTTTGGACATCATTTTGTAACAGATTTGTCTTTTGTTTGTCTAATCTTTTTTCTGCTTTTCAATAAAACTTTGATTGAGAAAAAAAAATTATACTTACCAGAAAAGGATGTTACTAGTCAGATCGTTCTAATCTGCCTCTTCCTCGTCCACGGTAAGGTTCTGTGTTTTCCTCCTCGCGTTGCCTCCTGGGAAATGGAGGCGCGCTGCCTACTGGGACTCACAGGATGGTGTGCCCATTCATAAAAAGGCGCATGACTCGTGAATGTGTGGTAGGAAACGGGCAGTGAAGCCGCAAGGCTTTACTGACTGTTTCCCTTAGTGAGGATGGTGGTGCCGAGACCCGGTCCGAAGGACGGATCAGCCTCGGGCAGCCAACATCACGGGCAACCTGGACAGGTAAATGTGCTTATTAAAAGTCAGCAACTACAGTGTTTGTAGCTGCTGACTTTTATTTTTTATTTTTTTAATGCCGGACTTCAGCTTTAATTCGATACTATTCAGTCTCAGTTCTAATGTAAGCAAAAGATCTTAGAACTGGTATGCTAATTAAAGTTAGCTCACTAAGGCCCCTTTCACACGGAGGAGTTTTTCAGGCAGTTTAGCTCTAAAAATAGCGCCTAAATACCACCTGCAAGCAGCATCTTTAGAGCGGTGAGAGGAGCGGTGTGTAAACCGCTCCTTCACCAATCTTCCCATTTAAAACAACGGGAAACGTGGTAATACCGCCTGCAATGCGTCTCTGCAGAGGCACATTGCGAGCAGTATTAACTCTTTTTCGGCTGTTAGTGGGGGTTAATACTGCGGAAATTCCGACGGTATAGCGCCACTATTTTTAGCAGCGCTATACAGCCACCGCACCTCCCGCCCCAGTGTGAAAGGGGCCTTAGAAACAAAAATTATTCCAACAGCCCGTCCTTTTTACTGGAGTCATTTGCACATAACCCCTCTGGATAGATGCAACCTTTTGGTATAAATATTATTTTAATATAATATAATCATGGGCTGTCCTGAGTAAAAAATAACTCAAGATAGTAGCCGTAGAAATACAACTGCTATATGTGACAGCCTCCTTGCTGTCAATGATTGCCAACAAGTGGGAAACAGTATAAATCACATTCTTAACAACCAGTGACATAAATGGAAATGTTGAAAATAATTGTGAAAGGAAGGAAAAAGGGATATGTTACGCTGCACCGTAACATATCCCTCTTTCCTTCCTTTCACAATTTCAATATTTGTGTTTAGGATTAGGTGCCTAGATTAATAGGTAATTCTCAGGGCAGGACCTAGTGTGGTGGGGGCCCCTGGGCTTGAGTGTTGAAGGGGCCCCCTGGAGCCGAGAATTGGGGGGGATTGAAGATGTTGAGCGAGGGGAGGATCATAGTTGTTGAACGGAGGGGTGCGCATTAAAGTTGTTGAGCGGGGGGGGAATTATTGAAGTTGTTGAGCGGGGGAGCGGGGGGGTGGAGTGCCTCTCACCTGTGCCGACAGCCAGGGCCACAGACTGTCATTAGCCCGGTTGTAGGCTTCTTCCCTTCAGCAGCCACCGCTCCGGTTCCTCCTGCTTCTGTGCTGCCTCCTCTTGCAGTGCGGGAATATTAACCCTTTCCCGTGACTGTGGGAAGAAGCAGTCTGTGCGGGAAAGTCCCGCAGAATCCGTGCGTGTTGGGAGGTATTCGCAGGGACGCCATCAGGTATTTTGGTGGCCCTTGCACAGCTTAAGCCATGGGCCCCCTGGAGCAGAGAACCGGGGGGGGGGGTGCTGCCGCCTGAAATTGAGAAGCGCGGGGGGGGCCTTTACAAAAAAAAGAAGAAATAAAGAAAAATATATAGCCATCCGGGGCCCTGGGGATCTCTGGGCCCTTTAATAAAAAGATAAAAGAAACCTCTGGGCCCTTTAATAAAAAAAAAATACAAAATAAACATTTATAAAAAATACATAAAAAATGGAGTTTGCCATCCGAGGGCCCTGGGGACTTCTGGGCCTTTTAATTAAAAAAAACATAAACAAAAATAAAAAAATAATCATTTATACAAAAAAAAGGGGGGGAGGGGTTGCCACATGGGGCCCTAGGGACCTCTGAGCCCTTTAATAAAAAAAATTTATATATATATATATATATATATATATATATATATATATATATATATATATATAAAGTACATTTTTTTTATAAAAAAAAAAGGGGGGTTGCCATCCGGGGGCCCTAAATAATAAATCTATCTATCGATCTATCTATCTATATATATAAAATATATTTAAAAACATTTTTTTTATAAAAAATAAATGAAAAAAGTGGGGGATGCTGTCCGGGGCCCTGGGGGCATCCGGGCCCCTGGGGACCTCCCTCTTTTTTTTTTTAGAGAGTTGCCATCCGGGCCCCTCTATTGGGCGGGGCCCATGGGCTTGAGCCCAGTCAAGCCCAATGGTAAGTCCGGCCCTGGTGATTCTATAAGTGTTTGGACTACTTTAAAACAAATAAATGTGTTTATTTTCCAATTGCTATTTATGTGAATTAATAAGGGAGGCATCTGGGAGCATACTTTTTTTTTTTAATATATCACATATCAGATTTAATTTAATTTGAAAAAAGTTTTAAACTTATAAACAAATGAAACAAAGTACACCACTAAACTAGATTTTTTTGTTTTAATTTGTTTACAGAAACGAGTAGAGCATACCTAAAGGCCACCGTAACAGTAAATTAGTAAATAGCAAAATAATAATAATAATACCTAGCTTTGCATATTAGCTCCAATTTTAATAAAGTAACCATACACCTAATCCTGCCAGGGCCCAAATCCTAACGTAATAAAGAGCTCATATGGCCCAGCCAACGCGACCAAATGGCTCTATTTTTGTTTCCTTGTCCCTCTCTGTAAAAGTTCTCAGTAACTGGTCTTCTGTCTTCCAGTTAATCTCTGTCTCTTTCGACTGTCTGTCTCTGTGTGCCTCCCTATCACTCGCCAGTCTCTTTGCCATCTCCTCTCTATTCTTTAATACATTTCTTTGAAAATAAGTGTGTCTCTCATTAGAAACACACCTAATAAGGTCAAAGATGGAGTCGGAAAAGGTTGAGGGTGTCGGAAGTCCCATTTAGAGCAATTTGTTGTCGAGCCATGAACAGCGCACATGCAAGAGTAATCCGCACTGGTGGCTAATGGCTCATGCACACAGGATGTTTTAGAAACGCCAGCACTACAGCAGCACTTAAAAAACCCATTATTACGCGTTTTTTGGCGTTATAGTTTTTTTATTAAAAACACACTTTAGAATGTAAAAAAAAAAAGAGTGTAAAAAAAAAAACTAAAAACGTCAAAACGCAGCTTGACACATTTAGCAGCATTTAAACGTGTATGTTGATGTTTTTCGTTTTTACTGCTTCTACTTTACTGCACAGGCTGTCATTTTTTTTTACTGCCCCTAAATGCTTATGCCTTCAAATGCCTCTGAGGCCCCGTACACACGACCGAGTTTCTTGGCAGAATCCAGCGAGAAGCTCGCTGGGAGACGTATTCTGCCGGGAAAACCGGTCGTGTGTACACTTTCGACGAGCAAACCGTCGGGAAGCTTGTCGAGCCAAAATAGAGAGCATGTTCTCTATTTCCTCATTGTTCAATGAGGAAATTTGGCTCGACGACCTTTTCGACTGCTCATCGGGAACCTCGACAGGCGGAACGATGAGTTTCGCCCGACGAGGTTCTCGGACGTGTGTACGGGGCCTGACAGTTTATGTGTGCCTGAACACATAGGCTAACATGGAGGGGCTTTTAGAGGTAGTTAAAAAAACGTCAACTGCCCCCAACAGCAGCTTTAAAAACACCCTGTGTGCATGTGAGCCTAAGCACATGCACACAGCACACGTAGTCCAATAAGCATGTAAGTGGATCCACTGAAAGATTTACATCTAAAAGCCCACTGAGTATGCCCACAACCTCCTCCTAATAATTTTGGAGTTTCATACGCCTCTGGAGGTGTTGATACTTACTGCATTTCCCCTGGGTACTTTCTGCTATTGATTAAACGATGGTATCGGTCTGTGGATATATCGGTCTGTGGTCATATCGGTCTGTGGACATATCGGTCTGTGGATATATCAGTCTGTGGATATATCGGTCTGTGGATATACCAATGCAGCCATCTACCCAGGGCTTATTTCCATGATCTTCTGTGCAAGCAAAGGCCTTGGCTGGGCTATAGCCTGGTTTTGCTTGCCATCTGGTAAGCAAGTTTTTCTATAGTTGGTGACACATTTCATTGAGTGATTCACTGTAGTGTCAACAATAGAAGAATTTATCTTATCATCGCACCATTTTCATCATTGAAGAGGGATACATAATTTTACAACCAAATATATTGTGTAAAAGTAAGGGAAAAGGGAATGGGAATAATTGCGCTTAGTAAAAATGTATAATAGTAAAACAATTAAGATAGGGTCCTGAGAAGGACGTCCTGCTGCTAAACACTACAACTTAGATATAAAGTGTAAAGAAAAATGTGCAAAAACAGTGTAGCGCTGGACAGTATATACCACATAAGTATCTAAAGTAACTGGTGTAAACAGTGTTAATCTATAAATGGTAACAATCAAAATGTGAATACACAAAAGCTATAAGTGCATAGATTGTTATAACACTGTGCCAATCAATATGGCACTGAGCATAAAGTACTTATAAATATCAACAGATAAATAAACAGTGTAAAAATAAAAGTGACCAATTCAGCATATGAGGTGCAAAACAAATAGAGTCCACAGAAAAAAGCTGGGAGTTTTTAGCCCCTTCCAATGCAGGTGATGAAAAGATGCAAACAATGAAAGTCCAATTAGGAGATCCACAGGTGAGAAAGGAGGGACATTTCAGACATCAGTGGCCCAACACCAGTAGAAATAAAGGCTTACCAGAAAGCCTGTGACTAATCCCTTTCAGGAGAAGTCTAAACAGGCATAGCAGGAAATTCTGATCCTTTGGGGTGTCAGGAACGAATCCGCATCTCTCCACAGATTAGATGGTAGAATCCACAGCTCCTCATGGGGTTAACAACTGCTTCCAAATGGAACTTGCATAGATATATGTGAGCGTGTGTTTATCAAACACCATGTGGGAAAAAAGAAAGGGACAATCCCATAGTGTAGGCGTAAAAAACGAGAGGGTTTATTTAAAAACTAAAAAAATTGAAACAGCTTAAAATACTCTCATTCATAGAGAGTGATACAAAAGTCCTTGCAAGGATAAAAAGCTCCGTATGAATATCAGACCGCCTAAGGCCGTTAGCATATGCGCAATACGAGTGTGTCTGCCCTCAGACACACTCGTATTGCGCATATGCTAACGGCCTTAGGCGGTCTGATATTCATACGGAGCTTTTTATCCTTGCAAGGACTTTTGTATCACTCTCTATGAATGAGAGTATTTTAAGCTGTTTCAATTTTTTTAGTTTTTAAATAAACCCTCTCGTTTTTTACGCCTACACTATGGATTGTCCCTTTCTTTTTTCCCACATGGTGTTTGATAAACACACGCTCACATACATCTATGCAAGTTCCATTTGGAAGCAGTGGTTAACCCCATGAGGAGCTGTGGATTCTACCATCTAATCTGTGGAGAGATGCGGATTCGTTCCTGACACCCCAAAGGATCAGAATTTCCTGCTATGCCTGTTTAGACTACTCCTGAAAGGGATAGTCACAGGCTTTCTGGTAAGCCTTTATTTCTACTGGTGTTGGGCCACTGATGTCTGAAATCTCCCTCCTTTCTCACCTGTGGATCTCCTAATTGGACTTTCATTGTTTGCATCTTTTCATCACCTGCATTGGAAGGGGCTAAGGCTTCGTACACACGATCGAATTTGTCCGCTGAAAACGGTCCGATGGACCGTTTCAGCAGACATCTCCGATCGTGTGTATGGGCTAGCGGACAGATTTGTCCATCGGACAAATTTCAAAGCATGCTTTGAAATTTGTCCGCTACAAACCTGTCCGTCGGATATGTCCGCTGGTTAGTACGGGAAACCAGTGGACATATCCTCCCGCACATGCGTCGTATCCTGTGAATGGATCCGACGTATGCGCGAGGAAGTGTTTACTTCCTGGTGCGGTGACGTGGCGGCGTCAACGTCACCGCCACGTCACCGAAACGTCAGCGCGCCGTCTGCTGGCGGGGATTTTGGTTTGCTCGTGTGTACACGCGAGCAAACCAAAATCCCAGCAGACAGATTTGTTCAAATCTTGCGGACGGACAGATTTGAACAAATCTGTCCGCTCGTGTGTATGGGGCCTAAAAACTCCCAGCTTTTTTCTGTGGACTCTATTTGTTTTGCACCTCATATGCTGAATTGGTCACTTTATTTTTACACTGTTTATTTATCTGTTGATATTTATAAGTACTTTATGCTCAGTGCCATATTGATTGGCACAGTGTTATAACAATCTATGCACTTATAGCTTTTGTGTATTCACATTTTGATTGTTACCATTTATAGATTAACACTGTTTACACCAGTTATTTTAGATACTTATGTGGTATATACTGTCCAGCGCTACACTGTTTTTGCACAACCAAATATATTCACTGAACTATTTGGACTATACAAGAGCGGCTTCTCTTATTCATTCGTATTTTGTGTATATCCCACATTAAGCTGCTGCTTTCCTGGATTGTTATTTCTTTTAATAGAGACATTAGCGTGTTTTTCCCCCCTATACTTTCTGCTATTTGCCTGCAGCATTAAACATATACTACTAACAAAAGGAAAATACAGATTCAATAACCTAATTATAGTAAATGAATTCAAACTATTTCAATTTACAATGTAAAATTCCTTTCAAAAATATTATTGTTTCCATTGCAGTCAGAAAAAAAATAAATAAAATTCCATAAGAATTGTTAAGTATTTTCCATGGAAAAAATTACAATTGATGAGAATACAAAAGAAGTGCAAAAGGTAAATATCAAGGTTGAATTCCTTTATCATTGTGTTATCTGCGCTTTCCTGAATATGCAAGAATGAGCTCATACTCCTTAATCTGGGCTGATATAAATTCTGTGCATTGACTTTGTTTAACCACTTGACAACCGGGCCTATTTTGGCACTTCCTTTGGCACTCTCCTTCATGAAAAAATCTATTTATTTTTTTTGCTAGAAAATTAATCAGAACCCCCAAACGTTATATATATTTTTTTTTAGCAGACACACTAGGGAATAAAATGGCGGTCATTGCAACTTTTTTCCTTGCACAGTATTTGTGCAATTTTTCAAACGCCTTTTTTTACCACTACTATTTCTTTATATTGGCTTTTTAAATGTACACATGCAGCAATTTAGATTAGTTTAGCACTTTTGAAAAAGATAAAAAGTGCATTTTATATACAACTATATAGATCAGATCAAAATGAGGGACACTGAGGAGGAAAGAGGGACAGAGGGACATTGCTCCAAATCAGGGACATTCCCTCAAAATCAGGGACAGTTGGGAGAAATGTAAAACAAGATTAATTAAGGATGGGTGTCCTGATTGCTGCATTTTGTAAAGTTATACTTTTTTCAGCCTAGCCACCACTGAAATTGGAAAATACTAAATCCTCCAAGTTCCATGCTAATCTATACTGTAAACGTGTACAAAAATGGAAGGAGTCATCAGTATATATTAAACTGTCACACTAAACCCAACCAATAAAAACCTAGGTCAAACTCTACTCCACAATAATATATAATACAACAATTTCTATCATATATCCAGAGACAATCCAGTAACACCCCCAAAAAAATTACAAAAAATATACATGTAGCGCCCATGTACGGGTGCTATTGAAATTTAGTGGGATTGATCAGAGTGTAAGTGACTTTGATCTCAATTATGATTATAGTAGGGCTCTCTGTTTCAGCTTGGCTGTGCTGTGGGCTCATTCTGCTGTGCTTGGGGTGTTGTACCACCCCGAGACAGCAGGTGGCAGCAGTGGAGGCTGAGGTTCGGGTGCTCTCTTCCAGCAGCCAATTGGGAGGCCTTGGCCTCGCTGGGCATGCTGGGAGAGAGTACTTATGAGGCAGACGCCATTATAGAGTCTACTTTCCTGGTCAGAGTGTGGTACCCACCTTCAGGGTGACCACATCACCACGCCCCAAGCGTTATGGCCTACCTGGCCGGGGCGTGGGTGCTATGCAGAGTTCCTGGTTCCGGAGCCAACTTGGTCCGGAACAATTCAAGCAGAACAGGGACCCAGTGACTGACTGGGTTCCCATCTTGGAAGATCCCAGGCGAGTTTAGCCATTCAGTGGGGAGTCCAGTTGAGGAGCACCAAAGAGACTGGTGGTCCAACAGCACTGGAGCGAACCATCGGGGATTAAGGTACTGGACACTGAGGGATTGATTCCTCTCTCAGTCAGTACTCTGGCTGCATTAAAGGAAGGTTCAGGCAAAACTCTACTCTGGAGGAGTTCCTCCGTATTATACTCAGGGAAGGCCTGTGGCAGAGGCGCTTTCCTGACAGTCATTTAGAAGAGTCTGTGGCAGAGGCATCCTTCTCAAGTTTCGAGTGATATTCTGGCTGCCAGGTCTGTGAGAGAGACCTGTCCAGGTACACTATACCCACTCAAGTTGGAGTTGCGCAGAAAGACTGATCGTTGTCGGAAGCAGGACTGTTTCCATATCCAAGGCCCGGGTCTGCTATTCTCCTTCAAAACCTTTTTTTCTGTCCTTCCCTCACCTCTTGACTGTTTTTACCCAGCTAGGTAATAAAGAGCACCTTTAAAGAGACTTCCTATTTGCGGACATTCCTTCATTGCTACTGTATTCATAGTTCACCCTAGACACTTCACCTCACTGGAGCCATGAGGTAACATGCCATCCCTATTCTAACCAGCGGCTCCTGCTGGGGTAGTGCTACATACATTATAATTTACTCAGAAACAAAGTCCACAGAGGAATATATACATTTCAATTAAAATGGTTTGGGCAAAACGTGTTGACCAAGTCCCCACTCTTCACTCTCCCAGAAGTGATGTGTCAAGGGTGCTGGTTTTGGATCCATTACCAAGTCAAAGGACCCTATCCCCCAAAACTGTCCTCCCAGTTCACCTAGCTTGACCTAGCCCAGTGTACACCTATTTAATGCCATATTGACTATCCTCTCACGTACAGGTGAAACTCGAAAAATTAGAATATCGTGTAAAAGTTCATTTATTTCACTAATACAACTTAAAAAGGTGAAACTAATATATGAGATAGACTCAGTACATGCAAAGCAAGATAGTTCAAGCCGTGATTTGTCATAATTGTGACGATTATGGCTTACCGTTCATGAAAACCCCAAATCCACAATCTCAGAAAATTAGACAATTAATGTGTGTATGTTTTAGTTTGTTTGGGACACACTTTAAAAAGAATATATGATAACAGTATAAATACAATATTAATTATAATAAATACAAATCCCAATAATTTGCTACCAAACCAAAAAAAAAAAAAAAGGGAAGACATAATGGGAGAGTTGTCTGTCTGTCCATTGTATTTTCTCAGATTCTAGCTGAATTTTTGCATTTTTCAAGCACAACTATCTACTTTTTTTTTTTTTTTGCCTTTAATCATTTTTACCCGATAAGCATGTGCCAAAGTATAAAGTGCTCCATGCTACAGTATATAGCTAGTGGAGTCTAACATGCATCCATGTATATGGCATCATCCAGGATTGCAAATAGGCTCCAAATGAGATCTTTAAAGGAGAAGTCTAGCCTGAGTCTGCTCTCCGCTGACGTCACTGCCATCAGTCAGGGCAGCGCGTCATCGCAACTTCCAAGTCAGGATCCGCCAGCTGCCCTGAATGATGGCAGTCTCAGCGAGCCGCTGTCATGTATTTGCCATTGCTTCAGTCCGTGTGCCGTTACTGGCGGCTCCCGCGGCTCCAGCCAATCACAGCGCTGGCATAAAAGAATCACAGCGCTGGAGCCGCGATACCTGGAAGTAAGCCCCGGAGAGAGTGAGAGACTAGGACGGCTGCGGGGGCTTCAATTTGAGGTAAGTAATACATAATGAGCTAGTACACAGTCTGGGTAGTTATACTTTTCGTCATGTCTAGGCGACAACTTCTTCACATCACAGTGAGCAGGAATTTTTAGGTACTCTCGAATAGCAGCATCAACCAACTGTGCCTGTTTACACTGAATTTCAGCTTCCAGACTTTCTGGCACATATGGGAACAAGTAGCCATACTTCTCAACCACTTTTCTCATGACAATCCGTTGCAACTTGGACAATCTTGGCAACAATTTAGGATCCTCACAGCTGGGTAACACTGGTATATCCAAGGCACATTTGACACGGTAGCCTGCAATTTTGTTAGGCTTTTGAGACCCACCTGTAGATAAAGATTACACTTGCCCCGTAGCATCAGGTGTGTTAACACAGTGAGCCCAATGCTCCTCTTCCAGTTAAATTACAGGACAGAGAGCAGGAGATGCAGATGTGGACAACTCAGGTTTAATACTGGAGGTATGGGTAGTTGAGAGAACTTCCTCCTCTGCAGGCTCACACTGTTGCTCATCATCACTTTCAGACCATCTCTCAGGCCAAAACAGTGTCATAAAACAATTCAGAGATCCGATCAGACAGGATATTAGAATTTGATTCCGTAGAGAACCCTTCAGCCGGGAGCAGATTAAAGTTTGAACATGCAACAGACTTTCCTGCTCCTCTCATGGCTACAGGTTTTACAGTCCCCACAGGCACGTTGCCCTCACTCACATCAGGCTTACCCAGCTAAGTAGTCTTCTCTCTGGGAGGTTCCACCATCAAGGAACGTAGGTGGCCCCGACCGCAGCCCAGGGAGATCACTGATGAAGCTGGCCTTGGAGTATCCATAGTAGCTGAAGTAGCAGCAACTTCAGAAGACAGAGCAACGGTGGCAGGAACCACAGGAGCTGGTTCCAGAGCAATGGTGATGACACACTTGATCCAATCCACCTGTAGCACCCCTTGGGGTAAGGCCAGAGAGACTACTCCCACAAGTGGCTCCCCACAATGCCCACAGGTGATCCAGGGCTGACATTAGTAGCCAGTCCATAGCACTTCAGACATAGCAGCCCAATTGCTTCATAGCCTCCCGCAGTATAGAGCGCTGGGCTACCTTTTTGTATGTAGGGGTAGAAAAAACAAGACTGAATTAAGCAACAGTCTTCTGGCCTAGTATTTACAAAGCAGTTATAAAGTATTGTAAATGTAGTTCTGAATGTAAATTTAATGCACAGTTTTGGCTGTGCCACTGCAATTATTTGGAGTGGTATGCAAAAGCAATCCTTCTTAACCACTTGTCATCTGCCCACCGTCAAATGACGGCGGGCAGACGACTCCATTGTTCTGACATCATGTCATATGACGTGATGTCCCTTTAAAGCCGCGGGCGGGCGCGCGTCGCCGGCGGCGCGCACCCGCTGCTCTGCGGGGATCCCGTGCGAGTGCCCGGCGGCAACGATCGCCGCCGGGCACACGCGATTGCTCAGTAACTGAGCTGGGACGTGCAGCTCTGTGTGTAAACACAGAGCTGCACGTCCCTGTCAGGGAGAGAGGAGATCGATTGTGTCCCTTGTACATAGGGACACAATCGGTCACCTCCCCCAGTCACCCCCCCTCCCCCTACAGTTAGAACACTCATAGGACACACATTTAACCCCTTCCCCGCCCCCTAGTGGTTAACCCCTTCACTGCCAGTCACATTTATACAGTAATCAATGCATATTTATAGCATTTTTCACTGTATAAATGTAAATGGTCCCAAAAATGTCAGAAAAGTGTCAGAAATGTCTGCCATAACGTCGCAGTTAATCCCAATAAAAAAAATCGCAGATCGCCGCCATTAATAGTAAAAAAAAAAAAAAAAAAAAGCCATAAACTATCCCCTATTTTGTAAACGCTATAAATTTTGCGCAAACCAATCGATAAACGCTTATTGCATTTTTTTTTACCAAAAATATGTAGAAGAATACGTATCGGCCTAAACTGAGGGAAAAAATATTTTTTTTATATATTTTTTGGGTTATTTATTATAGCAAAAAGGAAAAAATATTGCATTTTTTTAAAAATTGTCGCTCTATTTTTGTTTATAGCGCAAAAAATAAAAACCGCAGAGGTGATCAAATACCACCAAAAGAAAGCTCTATTTGTGGGAAAAAAAGGACGCCAATTTTGTTTGGGAGCCACGTCGCACGACCGCGCAATTGTCAGTTAAAGCGACGCAGTGCCGGAAGCTTATATTTTGTCTGGGAAGGAAGGGGGTGTAGGTGCACAGTAGGTAAGTGGTTAAATTTATAGTAAACGTTCTGTTTCACATTGTCCCATTTGTTGACCCAGTTTTCATGTTCAAGATAACTACAGTATATAGCTGTAGCAGGTACAAAAATAAGTGCGCTAATAACATATAATAAGACACAATCTAATGTGCTACATATATACTGAAGTCCATAGACATAAACTATAAAGTAATGTCCATAAATAGTGTTGCCAACAATCACCATACAAGGTGTAATAGTGTATTGGTATAAAGTCCCATTGGTGCAATAGTTGCTGTAAACTTAAAATTCTTCCAAAATCTTGAATAGGTGTATAGAAACTTCCACCACACTCTAAGGCTGCATTCACATCTAGGCGTCGGCGGCAGCATGCGTATTCGGGCGACATGCAATAGGCGTTTTGTCCCCGCGATTTGCGGCGACAAAACGCCTATTGCTTTTTTGCTGGAGGGCAGAATTTTACACTGTCGGCTATGGCCGAACGCCCGATACGCCTGAAAAAAAGGGTCTGGGACTTGTTTCAGGCTTCACGCTTCAGGCGTATCAGCGTTCGGCGTAGAGATGTGAACCATCTCCATAGCCGACAATGTAAATTCCCCCCTCCAGCGTATGTCAGGCTGCTTCAGCGTCGGGCTTCAGGCGACAAAACGCCTAGGTGTGAATGGAGCCTAATAATTACACCCAAAAGTGCTCAATAGGTATATGCGCTTACCAGAAACACCTGACTTGTCTAATTAAAAAGAAAGTCTGATGGACCGTTTTCATCAGACAAACCGATCGTATGTGGGCCCCATCGGTTTTTATCCAATCGGTGAAAAAAGTGATCGTCTGTGGGCACGTCCATTGGTTAAAAATCCATGCATGCTCAGAAACAAGTCGACACATACTTGGAAGCATTGAACCTGACTGATGACAGTCAGCTTCATCGTATATCTGATGAAAAAATCCATCAGTCCGTTTTCCTTGGATGAACCGATCATGTGTACAGGGCATTAGTGTAATTAACTTGACTGCGATTCAGTGTTCACAAAATGTTAGATTAGATTAATATTGTACAAGGAAAAGTTAAGATTATTTTTCTACTTCCTTGTATTGAAAACCTTTAATAAAAAAAATATTGAATCACAAATACTACGCCTGAATCTGCTGTACTTCTTTTCTTCATTTCTATCCTTTCACCACTAGTTATTGTTTTTACCAGGCTGGGTAATAAAGAGCACAGAAAAAGACACCTTTTGCGGACATTCCTTTACTACTGCTATATGCACCATACACCCCTAGGAATTCGGAAGAGCCACAAGGTAAATGTGCCACCCAAAACAAACCTTCAGGGGTAGTGCTACATAGCTGTGTTGGATTCTGAAATTTACTCTTATATACCTCAATGTACCACCCTAAACAGATGGGCTAGTACAGTGGTAGGCAACCTCGGCTCTCCAGCTGTGGTGAACCTACAAATCCCATCATGCCTCTGCCTCTAGGAGTCATGCCTGTGATTGTCAGGGTCTTGCAATGTCTCATGGGACAGCTGGAGAGCCGAGGTTGCCTACCCCTGGGCTAGTAGAACAGTTCAATAGAACCCTGGTAGGTATGATAAAACAATTAGTTAATAAAAATGGAAAAGAATGCGACTTTCTGTTACCATACTTAGCAATTTTCAATAAGGGAAAAGCTACAGTCCGCCAGAAAGTTTCCTGGTTTGAACTTTTGACCGGTAGACATCCCCTTCTCTTTGTATCCAGGATATAGACATCAAAGGAAAAATCGCCACTCCAGGCACAAAG
This sequence comes from Rana kukunoris, assembly GCA_029574335.1. Taxonomy (NCBI): domain Eukaryota; kingdom Metazoa; phylum Chordata; class Amphibia; order Anura; family Ranidae; genus Rana; species Rana kukunoris. The sequence continues at coordinate 6,375 of JAJQKJ010001819.1, read as the reverse complement.
AATAGTATGAGACCCCTTACACGGGTGCAAGCCCCGGTTAGCCTGAAGAAGACTGAATGAAGGAAGAAATTGGCTGCACAACGACGTGATTAAAATATATTTATTGAATATACCATGCAAACAATGACAATGATCGTTAGGGGTAATCAACTTTTATTGATGTACATTTGATACTTCAAGTTAAATCTTTTTATTTTGCTTAGTGTTAAACAAAATGAAATAATGTGTGTCATTTTTATTCTTCCCCCCAATCTATTTCTGAATATGCAGCTCTATATGTAATTGGGACAGGGTGTGGGGGCCTACGTAAGGAATGTCAGTTCTACACCTCAAGGTGATGAGTAAGCATAGTGTAGCTGTGCAAAACGAGTCCACCTCTGTTTCAGCTACTGCAATTGTGGTATGTGTCATTGTTTGCATGGAATATTCAATAAATGGACTTCAATCACGTCGGTGTGTATCCAGGATATAGCCTGGATAACATCAAAGGCATTTCTTTTTACAAAGGAATTCTTGACTGAAGTTGGGAGTGGTTAAAGCGGATCCTTTACACATTCCATTTTTCAAAATGGTAGACTTGCTCTCTTTAGTCGGAACAATTAATGGAACTGCTAGCAAAGTTAGGCACAAACCTTCGGTAGCATCTGATAATCTCAAAGGCCGCATACACACGATCAAATTTATCTGCTGAAACTGGAACGACTGACCATTTCAGCAGACATCTCCGATCGTGTGTACGGGCTAGCGGACATGTTTTCCCAGCGGACAAATTTCAAAGCATGCTTTGAAATTTGTCTGCCGGAGACATGTCCGTCGGATATGTCCGCTGGTTAGTACACTAACCAGCGGACAGAAATCTCCGCGCATGCGTCGAATGGATTCGACGCATGCGTGGAAGTATTTTACTTCCCTGGAGTGGTGACATGGCGGTGTCAACGTCACCGCCACGTCACCGCGCCCTTAGCCCGAGGGGATTTTCGTCTGATGGTGTGTACACGCCATCGGACCAAAATCTGATGAGACATGTCCGCTGCAAAACGGTCCGTTGGACATGTTTGAGCGGACAATCGCATGTCTCATCGTCTGTACATAGCCTAACAAAGAGATTTAATTTTTCAAGGTTGCTGCAGATCCTTAGACTTCCACCGAGCTTAGGAATGCACACTATAGAACTTGACCTTGTTTGATAGCTCTCTGACCCCTAAAATTCCTTTTTTTTTTCTGAGCTTCAGATACCCAATTAGATCATGACATATTACTTAAGTTCAACCAAGGAATTTTGAAAACACCTCTCTTTCTGCAAGATCTTTATCACCACCTGAAACAGACATGGTCTGGGCTTCTGGCATCCCTTTTGGTGGGGATACTTTAGGTTCACTTTTTGTTGAAAAAGCTATACAATCCTTTCAGGGTTTTATTAGGTTAACACAGTATATTTGGATGCACCATAAATAAGACTGTCTACTAGGTTAAAGTTATAGTTTTACTAGACCTGGTATAGACTTTGGCCCATGCCTCTCGGCTTGCTATATATGGTCCCAAACATTGTGCATGACTTCCACTATCCAATCTTGCATTTCAGCAACCAATTTCATTACACATTTGTGAGATGTGGCCTTTTGCTGCCATGTTTCTTCTGCTATATACAGGTGTCCTAGTGATTGTCTACTGTACTAAAGCTTTACATAGAGATAGTTCTGTGGAGGACAGTGGCACTTGCCTTTTCAAAAAATGAAGTATGATAATAGGAAGTCCCTTTTATTTCCATCCTTATGAACTGTAGTATATAATAACATCCACACTGGCAGAGGCCCCTGGGTCATGGCATGTTGGGAGGCTTTCCTTCATATTTGCAAATCAATGTTTCAAAAAAAAATGTCTTTACATTTGCCTAATGAAAAAGTAAACACTGTGCTGAATGCTCTCAAAGTGTAGTTCCTTTGGTACCACATTTATCACCCCATTATGTTTCCATGCATTGGAAACTGGCCACCAGTTTACCTGTTATTTCAGGCATTGAGCCATTTACTCTGTCTCACCAACCATGACCTCTAGTGGGAAATTGTCAGGTATCCACATTCCCATAGTTCAGGCATTTTCAAAACTGGTTACCCAATTTCCATCCCACAGTTCCTAAAATATTGAAAAATCACAGAAAAGAGTATACATATAGAGCCAGCACCGAAAGAAAAAAATGATGATAGATAGTGTCAACCAAGAAGCATTACCGTCCCTGATAATAGATAGATATAAATTCCCAATTACGGGATGGGGCATGGGACTGTACGAACGCTAATTGGGTGTAATAGAGTAGTAATCAATAAATATAGACACTCTGGAACCACAGAGATCAAAGATTACGAACAAAGCTTGTATGAGTAAAAAAAATATAATTTTAATAATTTCATAACACATTTCATACAAACAGAACTAAAAAGGGAGATCATATATGAGATTATATTTCACCATAGATGGAAATGGATTAAAGGTGTATACAGCAGGTCCGACATGTTTCACCCGTTCGGGCTTCCTCAGGGACAAGAAGGTGTATACAATATTCTATAGGTGAGAGAATATGATGGTAATAATTCTGATGAAAAAATAATAAATAGAAATAGAATAAATATTCATACTTGGTAAACAGAACACACTATGATATGGGTAATGTTACCTTCATGCATATTTATGACATATCTATATTTGTATAACAGATAAACATGGCAAACAGATCACAAAAAGAAAGAACAACAAGGAAATGCATTATTACATAACCAGACGATAAACATTGAGACCATTTGTATAAAATGCCTCTCCCCCCAGCATCCACGTAGATCAAATTGCGATATCGTACCTCAGTGATGACCACAGACGAAACCGCTAGAAAGTTGCCAAGATGAAGGGCACAGTAAAACCGGGTCTGAGAGATGCACGGGTTCCAAGAACACAGTAGGTCCTACCAGGGGGTATATGGAGGTAGTGTAAATTAGATGATGATAGCACTAAAAGAAAGGTAAGCATCTGTGCCCCTCCATCTTGGCAACTTTCTAGCGGTTTTGTCTGTGGTCTTAGTTTATGGTCATCACTGAGGTACGATATCGCAATTTGATCTACGTGCATGCTGGGGGAGAGGCATTGGAAACAAATGGTCTCAATGTTTATCGTCTGATTATGTAATAATGCATTTCCTTGTTGTTCTTTCCTTTTGTGATCTATTTGCCATGTTTATCTGTTATACAAATATAGATATGTCATAAATATGCATGAAGGTAACATTACCCATATCATAATGTGTTCTGCTTACCAAGTATGAATATTTATTTCTATTTATTATTTTTTCATCAGAATTATTACCATCATATTCTCTCACCTATAGATTATTGTATACACCTTCTTATCCCTGAGGAAGCCCGAATGGGCGAAACATGTCGGACCTGCTGTATACACCTTTAATCCATTTTCATCTATGGTGAAATATAATCTCATATATGATCTCCCTTTTTAGTTCTGTTTGTATGAAATGTGTTAAATTATTAAAATTATATTTTTTTACTCATACAAGCTTTGTTCGTAATCTTTGATCTCTATGGTTCCAGAGTGTCTATATTTATTGATTACTACCCTATTACACCCAATTAGCGTTCGCACAGTCCCATGCCCCATCCCGTAATTGGGAATTTATATCTATTGAAAAATCACAGTCCAGTGTTACATTGTGTAGCAAGTTCAGAATCAAACCTATGATATGCAGAGAGCATTGCAATAGGATAGCCTTTATTATTGCCATGTATGCAATGTGCTTCCATTCAGTGTAAACCAAGATTGTCAGAATCTACTAAACTGCCATATACTATATGTGAGGAGACCTCCAAAGATGTAAAGCTATTGGGCTGAATCAGCCCCTTGCTTTGAATATGTCTCAAATTCTCTAACAGCAAAAAATTCCAGACACCTTTCTTGTCTACCTGGGCATTTTGGGAATTTCCACATATCCTTGTGTGTTAGCAGTCACCACCTACTCTCAAATCCTCTATTTAAACTGCTCAAAAAAAAAAATACTGTTTGGAGACTCCTGCTCTAGTGTAAACAATGACATTTGCTAATTGCACCTTGTAAGGTGCTAATGTGCTACAAAAAGTTACTTTTTTCTCTTTTATAGAAAGTCAACAAACAAAGTAATCAACATAAAATATGTAATTTGTAAGAAAGTGCTCATACGCTCCTGTGCAAAACTATTGATAAAAATCAATAACACAATTCCCAATGAATCAAAGTTTCAATAAAAAAACCTGTCTCTTCAAAGTGACTGTTAACTTCTTGCCATCACCACACCTTAGTGAAAAATTCACCACCACATATGTCCAAAATTGACTCACCAAATCGAATTGCTGATAAAATTATAAACCAGCAGACAGCACATTCCCTTTAGGGAGCAATCCTCTACAGGAGCCTGCAATCATCTGTCGGTACCGTAGCTGTATCAAATCCTCAGAAAGACGTTATCCCGATATAAGAGAGAAAAACTCCACATAGCATACATTTTTTTTTTAAAGGAATTCAAATGTATTTCAAAATATTACACTCACATGTAAAAGTCTCTCCACTGCACTGACACAAGTAACCTGAGAAGGCTTCGACGTGACCATAGCTGTGATGGAGGGAATACTGGCCATGCCCCCCCCCCCCATTTTTGCCACTGCCGCCATGTTACAATACTGGGCTAGCGGTGGCGCGGCTGTCTCCCACGAGAGCTGGGCAATCTCCCGCTGGGCCTGTCACTCAGTCACAGAAGACAGAGAAGCTGCTCGGGCTGCTCTGTCTTCTGAGTGACAGGCGAATGCATAAGAAATGTCAGTCTGTGGGAGGTGTAGGTGGCACAGGTAAGGCTGCATTTTATGGCCAGGTTCACACGGCAACGACAATCAAGTTGGGCAACTTCCAATCCAATGCCCCATACTCATTCACAAAGGGGGGGCTGGGATCTGGGGGCCCCTTTTAACAAAGGCGCTTCCAGATTCTGCTAAGCCCTCTGCCTGCAGACAACTACTGCCCAGGGTTTGTTGGAAATAGGCCCTTGTCTCCAATATGGGGACAAGGTGCTTTGGGGTGGAGGGAACAAATCACTCACCCCCTCATGTTGAGGGCATGTGGCCTGGTATAGCTCAGTAAGGGAAGGTGCTTGTTCGCCCCCCTTCCTGACCTGCAGCGACCTGGGCTGCATGCTCAGATAAGGGTCTGGTATGGATTTTGGGGGGACCTCACGCCTATTTTGGCATGGGGCTCCCCTTGAAATCCATATCAAAACGAAGGGTCTGGTATGGGTCTTGAGGGGACCCCATGCTCTGTTTTTTTTATTTTGGTGTGGGGTTCCACTTTAAGATCCTCAGAGCACAAGTCGCATGTCACAAGTCAAACCAGTTAGGATGATGATCCAACTTGGATGTGACTTGCATTTAAATCAATGGGCTGAAATAGTGCCTAAGTCAGACTAAAGTAGTGCAGGAACCTTTTTCAAGGTCAGACCGACACAAGTCTGACCAGTTAAGACAGCTCTCATAGGGAACTATTGATTCATACAAGTCATGCGACATGTGCTCCCAAAGTTGGAGTGTATGCAGGGCCGTCTTACTGAGCAGGCACGACTGGGCACAGCCCGGGGGCCCCACTGTCATCTGGGGCCCCAGAGCCGGACAAATCCCCCTTCCCGTGCGATAATTCGGGTGAGAGATGGGGTAGCGGCGGATGGCGATTGCCACCTGTACCAGCTGTGCCCGGGCTTGTGTCCTCCAGCCAGTGTGGGAAGTACCTGCACTGCAGCCCTCCATCATCCCCCCGCTGGATGCGGTCTCATACTTTATTGAGTGCCGCGGCCACCAGCAGCACTAACTCTTCGCCCCCTTCTGTGACTGCTTCCTCCCTCCCCATCACCTCCTGTGGCTGGATTGAACTGATGCGCTGTCTGTCTCCCGCCCGCCAGCACCATCCCCATGCCTTCAGTGGTGAGCGATCCTGAGTCCCCTATCGTCGGACCCCCCCCCCCCATAATGTGCAGTTCAGAAAAGCAGCATGCTCCCCCCTCTCTTCCCCCACTGAGATGGGGACCACGAAGACCCCCCAGCTCCCTTTCTTCTCTGCCAGACCCCCCTTCCTCTGCCAGACCCCCCTCCTCTGCCAGACCCCCCCTTCCAAGGGACCCCCCCCCTCTGCCAGCCCCCCCCCCCCCCTCTCCTGCCTGCCCCCCCTTCTTCTCTGCCAGCACCCCCCTCCCAGACACCTGGCCTCTAGCCAACTCTCTTCAGACCCCCCCCTCCGACTCCCCCCCAGCTGACCCAGCCCCTGCCGACCCCCTCAGCTTGCCACCCCCGCTGGCAAGTCACT
>JAJQKJ010002067.1:62500-151020 GCA_029574335.1 Rana kukunoris | reverse complement strand
CCCCCCCCCCCCCCCACCCCACCCCCCCCCCACCACCCCCCCCCCCCCCCCACCCCAACCACACCATCATTTCCCCCCCCCCCCAAAACCACCCCATCCCCCCACCCCCCCCCATACCCCCCCCCCCCCCCCCACCAACCACCCCCCCCCCCCCACAACCCCCCCCCCCCCCCCCCCCCCACAACCACCATCACCCCCACCCCCCCCAAACCACCACAACCCCCCACAACCACCATCACCCCCCCCCCCTTACCCCCCCTCCCGACCCCCCCCCCCCCCCCCCCCCCCCCCCCAACCACCATCCCATCCCCCCCCCCCCCCCCCCCCCCCCCACAACCCCCCATCAACCCCCCCACCCCCACCCCCCCACAACCACCATCACCCCCCCCCCCCACCCCACAACACCACCACCATCCCCCCCCCCCCCCCCCCCCCCCCCCCCCCCCCCCACAACCACCACCCCCACCCCACAACCACCATCACCCCCCCGCCCCCCCCCCCACACCACCACCCCCCCCCCACACACCACCACCATCACATCCACCCCATCAACCCCCACCCCCCCACCCCCACAACCACCATCAATCACCCCCCCCCCACAACCACCATCATCATCCCCCCCCCACACCCACCATCATTACCCCCCCCCCCCCCCAACAACCACCACCATCATTACCCCCCCCCCCCCACCCCCACCACCACACACACCACCCCCCCACCCCCATCAATCCCCCCCCCACAACCACCACCATCATTCCCCCCCCCCCACACCACCACCCCACCCCACCATCATCCCCCCCCCCCCACACCCACCATCATTATCCCCCCCACAACCACCATCATCATCCCCCCCACAACCACCATCATCATCATCCCCCCACAACCATCATCATCATCCCCCCACAACCACCATCATCATCATCATCATCCCCCCACAACCACCACCATCCTCATCATCATCCCCCCACAACCACCATCATCATCATCATCCCCCCACAACCACCATCATCATCCCCCCACAACCACCACCTTCTAAGGTACAGCTCGGACCAAGATAAAGGCGTTAGCCCCCTCACCCCCCCCCCCCCAAAAGTTTGTTCTAAAAAAGTTTGCGGTTGCGCATGCTTACAGTGATTGTAGCCGTATCGGTACATTTGCAACATGTAGTTGAATACTCTTCTTGATACTCCTTTTTTTTTTCATGACGAGCTTTGAGGGGTCTTACCCTGTTCTTCTCAGTCCATACAGTATTGCTTGGACCCAGGGGAAGGGTGTAGACCCCCCAAAGCCTCAAAAAAATAAAAAAACACCTTTAGGCAGTGCTCAACTGCATTGTTGCAAGTGTACTAATACGGCAACAATCACTTTAATCATATCTCGCAACAAACTTTTTTCAGGACAACTTTTGGGGGGTCTACCTCCTTCTTCTAAGGTACAGCTTGGACCAAGATGGAGGAAGTACCCCAAAAACTTGTTCTAAAAAACTTTGCGGTTGCGCATGCGTACAGTGATTGTAGCCGTATTGGTACATTTGCAACACTCAGTTGAGTACTGCCCATTATATATATATATATTATTTTTTTTTACAGGTTTTGGGGGTCTACACCCTATATCTTGGTCCAAGCAATACTGATTGGACTGAGAAGAACAGGGAAGACCCCTCAAAGCTTCCCTTCTCCTGCTCGCCCCTCTCTCCTGCTCTCTCACATAGATAGATTCATGCATTGCATAAATCTATCTATGGTCGCCCCCCTATTCATGTTCCCGGACCCTTTTTGGGGGCGCCGGGCATATGAATTACAGCGGCGGGTGTTTTTTGGAAGCACCTGATTAGAGCCATAGCCTCAGCAGCACAGCAGCATTAACGTCCTCTGTCCCTCAAAACTGGGGTAATGCAATGGGTAAGCTAGGTGGCCGCGAGGCCCCTGTGAGTGCGAGGCCTTAGGCGACCGCCTAATTTAAGAGCCGCCTCTGCTTGCAACAATGCAGCTAAGTACTGCGCACAATACTTGTTTTTAAGGACAAGCTTTGGTGGATCTACCTTGTAATTTAAGAGCCGCCTCTGCTTGCAAGCTTTGGTGGATCTACCTTGTTCTTCTCAGTCCAAACCGTATTTCTTGGGCCAAGAAGAAGGAATTGGACCCCAAAGCCCCAAAAAACATGGACAATACCCGACTGCTTTTTTACAAGTGCATTTATATGGGTACAGATCCTATAAACTTATCCAGGGAGACGCAACATTTTATCTGGATCTACCCCCTTTATCTTGGTCCCAGCACTACTGAGAAGAACGGGGTAGACCCCTGAAACCTTGTCCTGAAAATGTGGCTGTTGATGGAACTTAAAAAAAAAAGTACCATGGAAAGATCTCCTCTCCGCTGCAAATGCACCAATACGGCTCCAGTCACCTCAGACATGAAGTATGAACAGAGCACATCCCTCTATAGTGTATACTTGTCTCAGTCTAGAGCACTGTATCATTTCTATCTGTTGCCTCCTTCCTCTCCTATCAGCATGAATTATTTGTGACAAGTTTCCCTGACAACAAGAAAAAAAATGGTAAAAGGGGAGGGGGAAAGCTCCAGCACACAGCTTGTGATTGACAGCCTCAGCTTTGTTGCTGTGTATGGGGGGGGAGGGGGTGGTGTCCTTCCTCCAATCAGCTCTCAGAGCTCTCCTCCCTGAGCTCTGCGATGTGTAATTTGAGCTCTCCACCCCCTCTTTTTCTGAACTTTTAGACAAGCTTAAAAAGTCAGCACCTTAAACGTATGTTGAGACGACGGCAGATAAACAGGTACAGCTCGTGTAGGGGGATTTGTTTTATCTCTGTGTATCATGGGATGCCGGACATTTTACTGGGTATATGGAGGGTTTACAACCACTTTAGGTGGCTGAATTTGGGAAGTTTCATGCCTATAGGGCTTTCCCCCATGCTTGTTGGAGAAGAATATTCATATTTTGATGGATTATTGTTCATTATCCGCGGATGAAATTCCCGTGTCATAGGAATGTGTCTACTCTACTCTATGCACAAAGATCACCAGATTGCTGGATGAAACCTGTGCACGGACAGGAGCTATCTCGTATCTATAGACCCCTTTGGGTCTGCCGTTCATGGCTTGGATTTCCATCCATTGCTTGCTGAATTGGCTAAAATGTGAGCCTTGGGTGGTCCTGTTGGCACCCCCTGGATTGGCAAAAGAAGTTTTATTTAATTCACTTTTGTTGAAGAAGCCAAGTGGAAAATATCAGCTGAGCTTTGCTTGTTTCTTCGATGAGGCTTTGGAGCTTTGGTGGAGCTTTGGTGAGCCTTTGAGGCTTTGGTGGAGCTTTGACGAAGATGAGCCTTTGGTAGGGCTTTGATGAGCCTTTGGTGGAGGCTTTGGTGGGGGCTTTTGAAGAGCCTTTTGGTGGGGCTTTTGACGGGCCTTTTGGTGGGGCTTTTGAAGAGCCTTTTGGTGGGGCTTTTGAAGAGCCTTTTGGTGGGGCTTTTGAAGAGCCTTTTGGTGGGGCTTTTGAAGAGCCTTTTGGTGGGGCTTTTGAAGAGCCTTTTGGTGGGGCTTTTGAAGAGCCTTTTGGTGGGGCTTTTGACGAGCCTTTTGGTGGGGCTTTTGACGAGCCTTTTGGTGGGGCTTTTGACGAGCCTTTTGGCGGGGCTTTTGACGAGCCTTTTGGTGGGGCTTTTGACGAGCCTTTTGGCGGGGCTTTTGACGAGCCTTTTGGCGGGGCTTTTGACGAGCCTTTTGGCGGGGCTTTTGACGAGCCTTTTGGTGGGGCTTTTGACGAGCCTTTTGGCGGGGCTTTAAGGGAGCTTTGCCATAGACTTCTATGGAGGCTTTAAAGATGCTTTCAAGCACCACTAAAGCGACATGGGGTATAATTTTTAAAGCAAAATCAAGGTATAAACAGGACTGTCGGCTAACCATTTTGTTGATGTGTTTTACATCTGGAGCAGATGAGATTCCTGTCTGGAAAAATACGATGGAGTTTCTGGGGCGTGTAAAAAAATTCTATGTAGGAATTTAACTTGAGTGAGCTTGTCACTAGATGAAATAACCCGTTTAGGACCATGCTGGAGGCATCTTCCCAATTCTTATCCAATGCTAACCGTTTTATTTAGTGACGGAAGCTTTGATTTGGCGTTCAGAGAGCTTTAACAAAGCTTGTCCAAAGCCTTGTTTTAAAGCGATTTGTAAACTAGCCGTTAATGTGTGTTGAAGCCAAAGTAAGTGTAAATGAGCGTTATTTCTGTCTGCTGCCTCCTTCCACTACTATCTGCACATGTCACTTCTGACAAGTTCTCCTGACACCAAGAGATAAAAAGGTGACAGGTGGGGGGAGCTCCAGTACACAGCCTGTTATTGACAGCCTCAGCTCTGTACCTGTGTGCTGTTTGAAGTGTGTGTGTGTCCCTTCCCTCCAATCCGCTCTCTCGGCTCTCCTCACTGAAATCAGAGTGGAACTTCAGTTTCCCCGCCCACTGCTGTATGAAAGCTCAGACAAGCTATATAAACTCCGGACTGATTGGCTACCACAGTGATCGGTCACTGTAAACCCCACCATTAGAAAGCGGCGATGTGTTCAGGAGCTACTTTCGAGCAACACGCTTCCGGCGATGCAGTGCGATTTATCGCTGCAGACCCGCACCGCAATTTGAGGCGACATTTAGAATGAATGGCCTCCTCAAATGCGAGTCCTGCGTTTTTTGTTTTTTTATTATTGTTTTTTTTGTCATTCGCACATCGGCACTTTTAAATCGCGGGTCAAATCTGCCCGTGATTCTAAAAAGTGTGAATTCAGCCAAAAGTTCAGATTCAAGTAATGTTGGTGCATTTTTTATTCCCATAGAAATTAGTGGGAAAGCGCCATTTTGTGCGCATCCACGCATTTTGATGCACTTTTTTTTGCGCAATTTTCTACTCAAAGGAAAAAATGTAAATAATAAAATATTAATATAGGAATAAGTGCATGTAAAATAAATACACAATTAAGTCCCAATACTTTTGAAAAAAATATATATATAAAATATGTTGACATTGGAACAGGTTTTACACCTTCGATGCGGAAAGGATCGTATATTTCATATATTTTCCTAAACGTTTAGAGACTTGTGCAATTTTTCCATGACCTGTTAATGACGTGATAAAGCCCGTCTTTCACTATATCCCTTATCAGTACCGTGGCAATAAACATATCTGCCCACATGTCTGCTATGGGGCCTGGGTGGGGTGGGGTGGGACGGGAGGGAGGGCCATTAGGGAGGTTGTTAGAAAACAAAACTGTGAAGCCTCCAGTGTGCCCCGGGTCTTCTTTTCCGCGTGCCCCGGGTCTTCTTTTCCGCGTGCCCCGGGTCTTCTTTTCCGCGTGCCCCGGGTCTTCTTTTCCGCGTGCCCCGGGTCTTCTTTTCCGCGTGCCCCGGGTCTTCTTTTCCGCGTGCCCCGGGTCTTCTTTTCCGCGTGCCCCTGGTCTTCTTTTCCGCTTCTTTTTCTTCTTCTGTGCATGCCCCCAGCTCGGGTCTTCTTTTCCGCGTGCCCCGGGTCTTCTTCTGAGTAGCCAGGTCTTTTTTTTGCCAGCCCTAGCTCTTGTTGCGCATGCCCCAGCTCTTGTTGTTGCGCATGCCCCAGCTCTTGTTGTTGCGCATGCCCCAGCTCTTGTTGTTGCGCATGCCCCAGCTCTTGTTGTTGCGCATGCCCCAGCTCTTGTTGTTGCGCATGCCCCAGCTCTTGTTGTTGCGCATGCCCCAGCTCTTGTTGTTGCGCATGCCCCAGCTCTTGTTGTTGCGCATGCCCCAGCTCTTGTTGTTGCGCATGCCCTAGGTCTTCTTGAGTACCCAACTCATGGAAATGCAGTACCATTCCTGTAGCATGTTGGGGTGTAATGCAATATGGGACAGATTTAACTATGCAAGCTACATTCGCTACCACCCATTATGATTACACATTCAATACCATGTGGGTTGCCACAACACGTTTGTGTAAATGGACCCTAAAGGTTGTGCTATGGCTTTCTGTACACTTCTTTAAAAGGGAACTAAAACTGGTTGGACGTAAGGTGTGGGACTTCATTTGGGATATAAGTCACAGTGGCAGCAATTGATTGGCACAGTGGCAGCGTTTGGGCACAGTGGCAGCAATTGATGGGCACAGTAGCTGCGTTTGATGGGTACAGTGGCAGCAACTGATTATTTTTTTTTTTTTAGTTTGAGCACCAGCCGCCACTAGTAGCTGCTTAAATATATCAAGAAATGGCCTAGTCATGAAAGGGGGGGGGGGGGTAAATCTTCCAGAGACCAAGTGGTTAAAATTGGCAGTGGAGCCACCAACATAGGCTGCCAATATTTGGGCATGATGCTCTTTTCTCCAAAAAAATTTCATTGTATCTCATAGAAGCAGTCAGGCTGATATCATGGACTCCAAACATTGGCATCTGTCACTAAAGAGGACCTGTCCTTTAACAAGGAGGTTCTGCACATAAAGCCTTGCCAAGTACCGTATACAGTGGGAAAAGGTATGACCCGCGTTCCCACAGTCTGAGGAACACAAAGCTGCAGGAAATGTATTTGAAAGGTGCCAAAACCCGCTGATTTTGTACTGCCGATCGGTGAAATAACAGTAATGGGGTGTGCAGTACGTGGATCTAATGATCAATACTGATCTAGGAATCGCTCCGATCGTCTTCTGCATTCTGCAGAAATAATAAATGATCGGCCTGCACTATATTTTGGAATGCATGTTGGCTCGGAGCCTCCATACAAATATCTCCCACGGGCAAACGTGGATTTTGGAGGGGAAACGCATTTTCCATGTGTGAAGTGGAGCGAGACAAAATATTTGTGTGAACGAGTCCTGAGCAATTAGGATTTCTTTTTTTCTCCGAGCACTAAAATGATAATTTCAAACGTGATTATTATTCTTTTTATTTAAAGTGGTTGTAAATCTCAGACATGAAATATGAACAAAGCGCATGCCTCTAGACTTTTTGCCCGTTCTTGTTTTCAGAGCGGCTCAAGTTCAGTTACATTTGATGGTGACCGTTTGTAGACTGCAGTCTTCGGGCCAGATTCAGGTAGATGAGAGCATCTTTGCTCTGGAGTAACGCATCTCATTTGCGTTACGCTGCAGAAATTTTAGGAGCAAGTGCTGTTATTCAGGAAGCACTTGCTCCTAAAGTTGCGGCAGCGCATCGCAAATGAGCCGGCGGAATTCAAATTGGGCGGGTACGGGGCGTGTAGTATTCTAACTATGCGCGATCCCGCGGCGAACGTACTGCGCATGCGTCGAGTGTCAATGCATCCCAGTGCGCATGCTCCAAGTTCTGTCAGTGAACGTCAATGACGTCACGTCCCCATTCATGAATGTTTTACGCAAACGACGCGATTTGTTTTTTTTCCGACGCGATGACGACGCCTATACCTAACATAGGATACTCCACTAGGGGGCTGCTTTATCTATACGCCGCGTATCGCTTCCGGAAACGTCGTAAAGTCACTGCGTCGCGCCCGAAAAAGATCGTGAATTGCCGATTTCCGCTCATTAACATATTTTTTGAGCGTAAATCGGTGGGAACGCCCCCGGCGCCATTTTTAAGTTGAAGTAACGATGCGATGGCGAAATTCAATTACGCCGATCGCATCGGAACTCCAACCCGGCGTTTCTTGTTTTCTGGTTATAGAAAACAGAAACGCCGGCTTAAAGTGACAGTTAGGCTGGCGGATCACTGGATCCGCCAGCCTAACTCTTCATGAATCTGGCCCTTCATGTCTTTCTACAGATTTTCAATGGGGTTTATTTAGCTGTATGAATAGATTATAATGGGTTCCATGTCCCACAACTGAAAGCTCCCCGAATTCAGCCTTTCCCAGAGGAACCCTTGGAATCATTTTCCGGTCATAGAATTTCTCTTGTGTATTTATAGTCCACATTTCTTTCTAATTGGTCCCAGCTATACCTCATGTAACATGAACCTCACATTGTAGTTGTAGTTGTTGTTTATCGTGCCCATTTGGATTCCTCCATTGAACCCCACAATAGACGATGGTGCTGGGATTGGTCTATTTGCTGTAAACTAGACGTACTTTGCACATTGCTTTTACAATTCCTTTTATTAGTTGTGTTGGTGGTTACCTGTCCCTTCCTACCTTTTGTGTATCCGCCATAATGTTAATTTGTAACCAGCTTAGTGAATCACATAATGTTAACCCCTTCCTTTTTTCTTTAAGAAAGGAAAGGTTCAGAATCTGTTCCTACTGAGAGTTTCAAAAAAGTTGGAAAATATCTCTGTGTGAAAAGAGGAAGAGCTCGTCTCTGCCTTCTAGGGCATTTCATGAGTGCCTTCTAGGACCGTCATACAGTGTATGCCCCTCACCAGGGTGCTAAATCATGGAAAAATCTTCATGGGTATGACCACCCTAAGGCTGGGCACACATGGGTGCATGATTGTTAGTTATTGTTAGATTGCCTTTTGGGACATTTCATGATTGACTTTTGGGACGTTTCACGATTGACTTTTGGGACGTTTCATGATTGACTTTTGGGACGTTTCATGATGAGTGTCTTTTAGGATGTTGTTTTCTAGGACGTTCCACAACTGTCTTCTAGGATGGTCATACAGTGTATGCCCCTCGCCAGGGTGCTAAATCATGGAAAAATCTTAATGGGTATGACCACCCTAAGGCTGGGCACACATGGGTGCATGATTGTTAGTTATTGTTAGATTGCCTTTTGGGACGTTTCACGATTGACTTTTGGGACTTATCATGATTGACTTTTGGGACGTTTCATGAGTGTCTTTTAGGACGTTGTTTTCTAGGATGTTCCATGACTGTCTTCTAGGACGTTCCACAACTGTCTTCTAGGGTGGTTGTACAGTGTATGCCCCTCGCCAGGGTGCTAAATCATGGAAAAATCTTCATGGGTATGACCACCCTAAGGCTGGGCACACATGGGTGCATGATTGTTAGTCATTGTTAGATTGCCTTCTAGGACGTTTCACGAGTGTCTTCTACGACGTTCTGATTCGATCCTGGGCAAATAGTTTCTTGGTTGAGAGAGATAGAAAGATAGAGTAAGGGAGGGGGTGAGAGAGAAAAAGAGGTGAGGGGGGGTAGAGAGAGAGAGAGGTGAGGGGGTGACAGAGAGGGCAAGAGAGGGGGGTTGAGAAAGAGAGGTGAAAGGTTATGACAGAGGGGGTGATAGAGGTGAGGGGAGTAAGAGATAGAGATGAGGGAGGAATGACAGGGTGAGGGGGTAGAGAGAGTGATAGAGAGGGGTAAGGGGAATGAGAAAGATGGGTAAGAGAGAGTTTACATGCTGGAGGAACCGTAAGTTCATGACGTCGCTCTTGTCCTTGAGATGAGCGGAGGCCATCATGACTTCTCTCATCTCTATGTCAATCCACCAGCGGCGCCAGATGGGTCCTGGGCTTCATCGATCGGTCCGTTTAAGCTGCAGCCATAACCCCAGTATTCCACTTACCGACCAGGGCGCCATTTTTCTATGGCCTGGTCAGCGTGTGGTTAACCTACCAACATATCTCTGGAGCGTGGGAGGAAACCCATACAAGCACAAGGAGAACATGCAAACTCCATGCAGATGCTGGCCTGGTTGGGATTTGAACCAAGGACTCCAGTGCTGCCAGTCACAATTGCTAATCACAAAGATAATGGGCTGTAGTTTCCCGTAATATACAATTTAGGTGATTGTCAAGCAAATGAAAACTTCCTGAAAAATGCTTTTTGCGCAGGAAAATATGCAAAAGCGTAACGACGCGCTTCCCTTTCCTGCTGGTATTTATGGCTTCCGTATGTTCATAAAGATTTACCTTTTGGACACTTTTTTTTTTTAATAAATTTTTACAAGACAATGTAAAAATGTGACCTTCATACAGACCAAGGAAAAGTAAACGGCAGTAATATAAGGCAATGATTCCAATCATTATGAGACCCGACTGCATGAATAAAATGAAGAATCCATTGGGTGCAAACCTGAATATTCTGCGTTTATCTCCTCTGATAGGTAGAAGGTGGCGGACGTTTTGTGATCATCGGCCATAAAACGGTGAAACCTCCAATTATGACACATTATCTGTGATAAGTACACAAAGATAACGCACTGTGATAGATATTTCATGAACGCTTCTGTATATTATGAACTGAAACGGAGGATCTGGTTGGTCACTGGAATTTATTCCTGAAAGGAAAGCCATAGGGGCTCATTCACATCTTTGCAGTGCGGTGCGTTGCAGTAACACACACAAGGTGTGACGGGGTCCAGCTTCAAACAGCATTATCCCCTTCCACCCCACAACTCAAACACATACGTGTGGGAATGTGTGTATAGATATATTTAGACACTCTCTCTTTTAAAGAGTTTATTTTTATTTTTATATGTTTAATACATTTTACATCTTATGGCAGATGGAAGAGAGAGAGAGAGAGGGGGGGAGATGAGAGAAAGAGGGGGGAGAGGGGGAGGTGAGAGAGAGAAAAGATGGTGAGAGGGGGGATGAGAGAGAGAGAGAGATAAGGGTGATAGAGAGGGGGGGTGAGAGGGGATGAGAAAGAGAAGGGGTCAGAGAGGGGGAGGTGAGAGAGAGAGAGAGAGCAATAGAATGAGAGAGAGAAAAAAAGAGAGGGGATCAGAGAGAGAGGGGGAAGTGAGAGAGAGAGCAATAGAATGAGAGAGAAATAGAGAGGGGGCAGTGAGAGGGTGAGAGAGAGGGGGGAGGTAAGGGAGATAAAGGGGGAGAGAGGGGGTGATGAAAGACAGAAAAAGGGTAAAAGAGAGAGGGGGGAAAAGAGGGGGTGAGAGAGAGGGGGAGGTGAGAGAAACAGAGAAACGGTATAAGAGAGACGGGGGTGAGAGAGGGGGAGGGTGAAGGGGGTAAAAAGAGAGGGGGTGAGAGAGAGAGAAGAGGGGATGAGAGAGGGTGGCGAGAGAGAAGGGGGTGAGAGGGGGAGAAAGGGGGTGAGAAAGACAGAAAAAGGGGTAAAAGAGAGAGGGGGTGAGAGAGAGAAGTGGGTGTGAGAGAGGGTGAGAAGGGGGTAAGGGGGGAGAGAGAGAGAGATAGAGGGGGTGGGGGGGGGGGGCGGTAGGAGACATGCATTATCTGCAGATATGGATTACTCTGGGTGTGTAGTGCATGACAGGGCACAGTGGGCCCCCCTTCCCTTGGGTCCCATTGGTCCCACACAATTCTGTAGACTGGATGTTGCTATTGTATGGGGTGATTAGGGTGTGCCCAAGATCACCTGGCACCCCCCTCCCCCAAAGCACGCCTATGTCCCCTTCCCATTTATCAGGGTCTGTACATCTGGCTAGGCAGGAAGGATTAGCCAATCCCTTGATCAGTGATTGGCTGTCACAGTGGTCACATGACTGGCAGCAGGTCTCACCGGCTCCTAATCGTTAGTGTGGATTGGACTGGGAGTTGTCATGGACAGCTTGGTCACTGCCACCCAATGGACATGTACACTCACCGGACACTTTATTAGGTACACCTTGCTAGTCCCGGGTTAGACCCGCTTTTGCCTTCATTCTTGGTGGCATAGAAACAAGGTGTTGGAAACGTTCCTCAGAGATTTTCCTCCATAGTGACCTGATAACATCACACAGTTCCTGCAGACAACATTCTTCCCACTGATCACCAATGTAAGGGACATTCTTCCCACTGATCACCAATGTAAGGGACATTCTTCTCACTGATCACCAATGTAAGGGACATTCATCTCACTGATCACCAATGTAAGGGACATTCATCTCACTGATCACCAATGTAAGGGACATTCTTCTCACTGATCACCAATTTAAGGAACATTCTTCCCACTGATCACCAATGTAAGGAACATTCTTCCCACTGATCACCAATGTAAGGAACATTCTTCTCACTGATCACCAATGTAAGGGACATTCTTCTCACTGATCACCAATGTAAGGGACATTCTTCCCACTGATCACCAATGTAAGGGATCACATTCTTCTTCTCACTGATCACCAATGTAAGATCACCAATGAACATTCTTCTCACTGATCACCAATGTAAGGAACATTCTTCTCACTGATCACCAATGTAAGGATCATTCTTCTCACTGATCACCAATGTAAGGGATATTCTTCTCACTGATCACCAATGTAAGGGACATTCTTCTCACTGATCACCAATGTAAGGGACATTCTTCTCACTGATCACCAATGTAAGGGACATTCTTCCCACTGATCACCAATGTAAGGGACATTCTTCCCACTGATCACCAATGTAAGGGACATTCTTCCCACTGATCACCAATGTAAGGGACATTCTTCTCACTGATCACCAATGTAAGGGACATTCTTCTCACTGATCACCAATGTAAGGGACATTCTTCTCACTGATCACCAATGTAAGGGACATTCTTCTTACTGATCACCAATGTAAGGGACATTCATCTCACTGATCACCAATGTAAGGGACATTCTTCTCACTGATCACCAATTTAAGGAACATTCTTCCCACTGATCACCAATGTAAGGAACATTCTTCCCACTGATCACCAATGTAAGGAACATTCTTCCCACTGATCACCAATGTAAGGGACATTCTTCCCACTGATCACCAATGTAAGGGACATTCTTCCCACTGATCACCAATGTAAGGGACATTCTTCTCACTGATCACCAATGTAAGGGACATTCTTCTCACTGATCACCAATTTAAGGAACATTCTTCCCACTGATCACCAATGTAAGGGACATTCTTCTTACTGATCACCAATGTAAGGGACATTCATCTCACTGATCACCAATGTAAGGGACATTCTTCTCACTGATCACCAATTTAAGGAACATTCTTCCCACTGATCACCAATGTAAGGAACATTCTTCCCACTGATCACCAATGTAAGGAACATTCTTCTCACTGATCACCAATGTAAGGGACATTCTTCTCACTGATCACCAATGTAAGGGACATTCTTCCCACTGATCACCAATGTAAGGGACATTCTTCCCACTGATCACCAATGTAAGGAACATTCTTCTCACTGATCACCAATGTAAGGAACATTCTTCTCACTGATCACCAATGTAAGGATCATTCTTCTCACTGATCACCAATGTAAGGGATATTCTTCTCACTGATCACCAATGTAAGGGACATTCTTCTCACTGATCACCAATGTAAGGGACATTCTTCTCACTGATCACCAATGTAAGGGACATTCTTCTCACTGATCACCAATGTAAGGGACATTCTTCCCACTGATCACCAATGTAAGGGACATTCTTCCCACTGATCACCAATGTAAGGAACATTCTTCTCAATGATCACCAATGTAAGGAACATTCTTCTCACTGATCACCAATGTAAGGATCATTCTTCTCACTGATCACCAATGTAAGGGATATTCTTCTCACTGATCACCAATGTAAGGGACATTCTTCTCACTGATCACCAATGTAAGGGACATTCTTCTCACTGATCACCAATGTAAGGGACATTCTTCCCACTGATCACCAATGTAAGGGACATTCTTCCCACTGATCACCAATGTAAGGGACATTCTTCCCACTGATCACCAATGTAAGGGACATTCTTCTCACTGATCACCAATGTAAGGGACATTCTTCTCACTGATCACCAATGTAAGGGACATTCTTCTCACTGATCACCAATGTAAGGGACATTCTTCCCACTGATCACCAATGTAAGGAACATTCTTCTCACTGATCACCAATGTAAGGAACATTCTTCTCACTGATCACCAATGTAAGGATCATTCTTCTCACTGATCACCAATGTAAGGGATATTCTTCTCACTGATCACCAATGTAAGGGACATTCTTCTCACTGATCACCAATGTAAGGGACATTCTTCTCACTGATCACCAATGTAAGGGACATTCTTCTCACTGATCACCAATGTAAGGGACATTCTTCCCACTGATCACCAATGTAAGGGACATTCTTCCCACTGATCACAATGTAAGGGACATTCTTCCCATCACCAATGTAAGGAACATTCTTCTCAATGATCACCAATGTAAGGAACATTCTTCTCACTGATCACCAATGTAAGGATCATTCTTCTCACTGATCACCAATGTAAGGGATATTCTTCTCACTGATCACCAATGTAAGGGACATTCTTCTCACTGATCACCAATGTAAGGGACATTCTTCTCACTGATCACCAATGTAAGGGACATTCTTCCCACTGATCACCAATGTAAGGGACATTCTTCCCACTGATCACCAATGTAAGGGACATTCTTCCCACTGATCACCAATGTAAGGGACATTCTTCTCACTGATCACCAATGTAAGGGACATTCTTCTCACTGATCACCAATGTAAGGGACATTCTTCTCACTGATCACCAATGTAAGGGACATTCTTCTCACTGATCACCAATGTAAGGGACATTCTTCCCACTGATCACCAATGTAAGGGACATTCTTCTCACTGATCACCAATGTAAGGGACATTCTTCTCACTGATCACCAATGTAAGGGACATTCTTCCCACTGATCACCAATGTAAGGGACATTCTTCCCACTGATCACCAATGTAAGGAACATTCTTCTCACTGATCACCAATGTAAGGAACATTCTTCTCACTGATCACCAATGTAAGGATCATTCTTCTCACTGATCACCAATGTAAGGGATATTCTTCTCACTGATCACCAATGTAAGGGACATTCTTCTCACTGATCACCAATGTAAGGGACATTCTTCTCACTGATCACCAATGTAAGGGACATTCTTCCCACTGATCACCAATGTAAGGGACATTCTTCCCACTGATCACCAATGTAAGGGACATTCTTCCCACTGATCACCAATGTAAGGGACATTCTTCTCACTGATCACCAATGTAAGGGACATTCTTCTCACTGATCACCAATGTAAGGGACATTCTTCTCACTGATCACCAATGTAAGGGACATTCTTCTCACTGATCACCAATGTAAGGGACATTCTTCCCACTGATCACCAATGTAAGGGACATTCTTCTCACTGTTCCCTTCATAGTAGTTCACAAATGACAGGAAGGTGCTGAGCACAGTGACGTCGGATTGTTCTATTTTGTATCTTTGTATGTCAATAGCCATTTGATATTTAGTGCCGCAAACTTGATTTTGTATCAATGGCTGGCCGGCATTTTATTTGCTTTGTGGCTTCTCGTTTTCCCGTCGGTAAACACAGATGTTGTCCTTTGTGAAAGCTCCAGGCTTGTTGATAATTACTGTAGAATTCTGTACAACCCATATGGGAATACTCCGGGGAAGATTTCCAGCATTGTCTAGGCACGGCCCGGGTTCCTCGATGCAGGGCTCATTATTCAGGACTTGGAGGGCCAAGAATGACACTGATCCGGGCAAACTGGGTCCCATGGCACCTTGTCTGAGAAGCCCTGCCTCAACTATTGATCAGGATCCACTTCACCAATCAAATGGGTTGTTGACTATAGATTATTTCTATCGGAAAAGTAGTTGATCGTTTATTGGAAACTTGGTCTAAGGATATGATGACCACAGATGTACCCTACAGTGCAAAGTAGAATGCAATAAAGTGGAACCTCAGATTACAAGCATAATCCGTTCCAGAGAATGCTTGTAATCCAAAGCACTCGCATATCAAAGCGAGTTTCCCTATAGAAGTCAATGAAAATAATTAGTTCCGCATTGACTTCAATGGCATGCAATACTGCATGTGGCCAGAGGTGGGGGAATGCTAGAGAGCATCGGAGACACTCGGAAAGGCCCGAGGACACCTCGGCTGAACTCGGAAAACTTTGGAAAGTCTCGGGAACGGAGTATTTCCTGATGTACGGGGGGAATCTGATGATAAGCTTGATGTAAGGGGGGACTCTGATGATAAGCTTGATGTAAGGGGGGACTCTGATGATAAGCTTGATGTAAGGGGGGGACTCTGATGATAAGCTTGATGTAAGGGGGGACGCTGATGATAAGCTTGATGTAAGGGGGGGACTCTGATGATAAGCTTGATGTAAGGGGGACTCTTGATGATAAGCTTGATGTAAGGGGGGGACTCTGATGATAAGCTTGATGTAAGGGGGACTCTTGATGATAAGCTTGATGTAAGGGGGGACTCTTGATGATAAGCTTAATGTAAGGGGGGACTCTGATGATAAGCCTGATGTAAGGGGGGACTCTGATGATAAGCTTGATGTAAGGGGGGACTTTGATGATAAGCCTGATGTAAGGGGCGACTCTGATGATAAGCCTGATGTAAGGGGCGACTCTGATGATAAGCCTGATGTAAGGGGCGACTCGGATCATAAGCCTGATGTAAGGGGCGACTCTGATGATAAGCCTGATGTAAGGGGCGACTCTGATGATAAGCCTGATGTAAGGGGCGACTCTGATGATAAGCCTGATGTAAGGGGCGACTCTGATGATAAGCCTGATGTAAGGGGCGACTCTGATGATAAGCCTGATGTAAGGGGCGACTCTGATGATAAGCCTGATGTAAGGGGCGACTCTGATGATAAGCCTGATGTAAGGGGCGACTCTGATGATAAGCCTGATGTAAGGGGCGACTCTGATGATAAGCCTGATGTAAGGAGCGACTCGGATGATACGCCTGATGTAAGGGGCGACTCGGATGATACGCCTGATGTAAGGGGGGACTCGGATGATAAGCCTGATGTAAGGGGGGACTCGGATCATAAGCCTGATGTAAGGGGGGACTCAGATCATAAGCCTGATGTAAGGGGGACTCGGATCATAAGCCTGATGTAAGGGGGGACTCGGATCATAAGCCTGATGTAAGGGGGGACTCGGATCATAAGCCTGATGTAAGGGGTGACTCGGATCATAAGCCTGAGGTAAGGGGGGAGTCATTTAATGCTGATTATATAAAAATTCCAATTAAAATGTATTAATTTCAATTTGATTTATAATGTATGATGTGGCCCTCATACTAAAAGAAATAGTAGCTGGAAAAAAAAAAACAGTAAAAAAAACGCATACATCGCATACTAGCACATTACGAAGTACTTACCTTAGAACGAAGCCCTTCCAACGCCGTGCTGAGAGGGCTCACATCTTCCCCCGGCCTTTCTTCCGGGATCGCATTCTCCGACGCTGCGAGTGGCCTGAGCCGCGATGACGCCACTACGACTCATGCGCTCGGGAGCCCTTGGTTTAGGAAAAAAGCCCCGAAGGTCCGGCATACCACGCATGCGGCTGTGATGTCAGCCAGGGCCGTCTTAATAGCATCATGGGCCCCTGGGCAAAGTAACGCTCTGGGGCCCCTACAATGATGACAGTGCAGGTAAACAGACATCAAGCAGGTAGGAGGCAGACGGCCTCCCCTGTGTATCTATCACTCTCAGTGCCATCATTGGGGCCCCCAATTTCAGGGCGGCGTGGGCTCAAGGACCAGCTGCTTTGGGGAAAGTGCAGGTGCCCCTCATGCAGCTGGGGCCCCTGGGCAGTGCCCAGGTGTGCCCTCTCATTAAGACAGCCCTGACTTCAGCGGCTGCATCCAGGGTGAATATTCATTTTACCTACAGGTAAGCCTTACTATAGGCCTCATGATTTGCTTACCTGGTGATATAAATAACAAGGCAACCTTTACTACCACTTGGAAGGTTTGAAGACCCCTGATCTGTACCATGATGTGAACCTTTGTGGCGCCACCTTCTGGCTTTGCTGTCTGGCAATGGGTGTATAAATCGCACAAGCAGCTGTTTGTCCAAAGATGAGTTGGCCCCTCTGAGACGTTCCAATGACGGGCCCCATGGGGCCGCTGTAGATGAAGTTAATGAGCTCAGTAGCACACATTCATCATTTGGTTGCACCTGGAAGACGCACCAAGCTCTTCCTTCTGTATTTCATGTTTACAGAGGCTTGCATGGATCAAGGAAGGAAATCTTCACCCGGGTAACAGAATCCACCATCACCAATCCATGAATGTGTAATGGGAGGGTGACGAGTCTTCTATAGCAGGAAACGTCATCCAATGTATGATGGCAGGAATCCGGAAAAATCCTATTCACTGATCTCTTCGGGGGGGGGGCAGCAGACAATCAAATTACAGTGGGACCTCGGATTGCGAGTAACGCGATCAACGAGTGTTTCGCAAAACTGTATTTTGAAGAAATCCAAACTCGCTTTGCGAGTGTCTCTCGCGAAACGAGCAGGATTCAGACCAAAGCGGTGTGCAGTACCGCGTTTTGCCTGAGGTGGAGGGGGGGGGGCGTCGGATCCGAACGACGCCATTCGGAAATGCTCTGAAAGACTCGAGAATACTCCGTACCTGAGGTTTGCCGGGGTCAGCCGAGCTGTCCTCGTGCCTTTCCAGCTGTTTCCGAGGTTCCCCCCCCCCGCCTCTGGCCGCATGCGGTATTGCATGCCATATAAGTCAATGCAGAACAAGTTATTATTTTTTCCATTGCCTTCAATGGGGAAACTCGCTTTGATATGCGAGTGCTTTGGATTACGAGCGTTCTCCTGTAAAAGGATTATGCTCGGAATCCGAGGTTCCACTGTATTCATAAAGGGTCAGCAAATATGATCCAGAGCAGTGGTTGTCAACCTTTGAGCTAAAGGGGGCCTCAAATGCGGCCCCACACTTCACAAAAGTGCCATGCATAATGTTCAATATATATATATATATATATATATATATATATATAATGTTTTGGGGGCTCTAAGTATATTTCTAGCAAAAAAATACATACAGATTTTAACTTGTAAACCAAAAGTACCTGGGGAAAAAAAGCCGGTTAGCAAGTGGTTTTAACCAGTTCCCTGCCGAGCCATAATAATGTGACGTCGGCAAGAACTGTCTGTCCTTCAGAGTGGACGTCATATGACGTCCTGTGCATCGCGGCCGCTAGGGGGCGCGCGCGCGCCAAAGCTTGCGACCCGGTGGTAGCGTTGTCTGCCGGGCACCCGCGATCATAGCAGGACCGTGGATCTGTGTATGTAATGATGGGGTATAAACACACAGATCCACGTCCTGTCAGAAGTGAGGAGACCGATGGGGTGTTCCCAGTACAGAGGAACACACATTGGTCTCCTCCCCTCCCCCCCCCCCACAGTTAGAAATCACTCCCAGGGAACATATTAACCCCTTCAGCGCTGTAACGAAACGTCCCACACTCCGATTGGGTGCTTCCGTCATATTCCCCTTCCTATCAGTCTGGATATAGATATCAGATATTCCAGCTGCTCACAAGCACACAACGAGACGAGACTTGTTTGTGTGCTGAACATGGAGTGTTTAATAGAACCAAAAATACAACCTTATATACAGTTTAAAGAGGAGGTAACCAGAACATTAACATGAGCTAATTAACTAATCGTTTACCCAGAGTAGGTGACTCGTAGACATGACCTGCCAGAGTAGACATCGCGGCTCCGCTCACCTGCTAAACAATACACATTGTCATAAGTGTAAACACAGGACATCTTCACACAATAGCAGGGTCAATTAGCACAACGAATAGAGAGATGGCTGGAGGTGAGGACATTAGCATCTAGCAAAAGTGTCCGATATGTCCGCCGCAATGTCACGGTCACAATAAAAATCGCAGATCGCTGCCATTACTAGTAAAAAATAAGAAATAAAAATGCCATAAATCTCCCCTATTTTGTAGACGCTATAACTTTTGCGCAAACCAATCAATATACGCTTATTGCGATTTTATTTTTATTTTTTTTTACCGAAAATATGTAGAAGAATACGTATCGGTCTACACTAAGGATTTTTTTTTTTTTTTTTTTTAAATGTTGATATTTATTAAATCAAAAAGTAAAAAATATGGTGTGTTTTTTTTTTTTTTTTTAATTGTTGCAGAGATGAAAGAGAAGAGAAAACCCCAGAGATTATCGAATACCACCAAAAGAAAGCTCTATTTGTGGGGGGAAAAACATTAAGGGACAGATTCAGATAGTATTTACGTTGGCGTATCAAGAGATACGCCGCGTAAATACTAAGAATAGCCGGCGTATCTTTTTTTGCTATTCAGAAAACAAGATACGCCGGAATTCTGCTAATATACGAGCGGCGTAATTCTGTTAAAATACACCGTCGTATATTAGTTGTAGTTTTTACGCTGGCCGCTAGGTGGCGCTTCCGTAGTTTTACACGTCGAATATGTAAATTAGGGATTTACGGCGATTCCCACAACGTACTTGCGGCCGTCGTAGTTTACGTCGTTAGCGTTATTGCGGCGTAAGGTTACTCCTGTTATGGGAGGCGTTGCCAATGTTAAGTATGGACGTCGGGACAGCGTCGAATTGTACGTCGGTTACGTCGTTTGCGTAAATCGTTCGGGAATGGGGCTCGACGTAAGTTACGTTCACGTCGTTTACATTGACAAAATAACGACGTGATTTGACGCATGCGCACTGGGATCCGTCCACGTTCAGAAAGAACGTCATGAGCGTGGGGTCATGAATCATTCATTTACATGAATCATGCCCCCATCCTCAACATTTGAATTGCGCGGCCTTACGCCGGGGCACTTTACGCTACGCCGCCGCATATTATGGAGCAAGTGCTTTCTGAATAAGGCACTTGCCCATAATATTTGCGGAGGCGTAGCGTAAAGAGGAAACGCTACGCCGCCGGAAAGATACACATTTTGGGCCAGATTCAGGAACAGTTAGGCTGGCGGATCCAGTGATCTGCCAGCCTAACTGTGACTTTGAGCCGGCGTTTTTGTTTTCTGTAACCAGAAAACAAACGCCGGGTTGAAGCTCCGATGCGATCAGCGTAACTGAGTTTCGCCATCGCATCGTTACTTCAACTTAAAAATGGCGCCGGGGGCGTTCCCGCCGATTTCCGCTCAAAAAATATGTTAATGAGCAGAAATCGGCAATTCACGAGCGAATTCCGGCGCGACGCAATGACGGTACGACGTTTCCGGACGGGATACGCGGCGCGAAGATATACCTACATGGGGTTGGAGTATCCTATGTTAGGTATAGGCGTCGTCATCGCGTCGGGAAAAAAAAAAATCACGTCGCTTGCGTAAAAAGTTCATGAATGGGGATGTGACGTCATTGACGTTCATTCACAGAATTTGGAGCATGCGCACGGGGATGTTTTAACACTCGACGCATGCGCAGTACGTTCGCGGCGGGATCGCGCTTCGTTTAAATACTACACGCCCCGTACCCGCCTAATTTGAATTCCGCCGGCTCATTTGCGATGCGCTGCCGCAACTTTAGGAGCAAGTGCTTCTTGAATAACAGCACTTGCTCCTAAAATTTCTGCAGCGTAACGCAAATGAGAAGCGTTACTCCGGAGCAAAGATGCTCTCATCTACCTGAATCTGGCCCATAGTATCTGAATCCGGCCCAAAGACTTCATTTGGGTACAGTGTTGCATGACCGCGCAATTGTCATTCAAAGTGCGACAGCGCTGAAAACTAAAGATTGGTCTGGGCAGGAAGGGGGTGAAAATGCCCGGTATGGAAGGGGTTAATGAAAGCTGCAGATCACTTTTTGAAATGGCATTAACATGTCGAAGCCTCATTTAAAACCTGAACATTCTATGTGACTGTTGCTGTGCATATATTGGAAGGCGGCACAAATAAAACTAAATAAATAAAGTGGTGAATAATATTTACAGAGTGTTTTATTTCACTTTTTTGCTTCCTTGTAGAAATATTGTGGCCAAAGAGGAAATGCATTTAAAAATTTGTAATAAAATAAAGTAGCCATTTCACTAAAGATCACCCTGATATGTTTTTAAAACATTTAATGGTTTCTGGGTGTTGTGTGTATGTGTATATATATATTTATTATATAAAAAAAAAAATTCAGAGACCCTAGGGAATAAAATAATTGTTGCAATTTTTTATGTTGCGCGGTATCGGCACAGTGGTTTTTCTAAAGATTTTTTTTTTTTTTAACCACTTGCCGCCCGCCAATGACATATTGACGGTGGCAAAGTGGTTTCTAGTTCCTGACTTCACATCAAACGATGTGATCAGGATATTGAGCCGCTGCGGGCCCCCAGTCTGACACCCTGCATCTCTGATCTCGGTAACGAGTCTCCGGCGGAGCCTCGTTACCATGTAATCAGCCGTGTCCAATCACGGCTGATCACGATGTAAACAGGAAGAGCCGTTGGCGGCTTTTCCTCACTCGCGTCTGATAGACGCGAGTAGAGGAGCGCC
Source organism: Rana kukunoris (assembly GCA_029574335.1). Classification (NCBI taxonomy): domain Eukaryota; kingdom Metazoa; phylum Chordata; class Amphibia; order Anura; family Ranidae; genus Rana; species Rana kukunoris. Next base: position 128,879 of record JAJQKJ010002067.1, on the reverse strand, counting down.
GATCGGCGGCTTTCCTGACGGGGGGTTCGCGCTGATTTTTCATCAGCGCAGCCCCCCCTCAGATCGCCACACTGGACCACCAGGGAGTAAAAAAAAAAAGAAGGGGGCAGAAAAAAAAAATCGTCGAAATAAAAAAAAAAAAGATGCCAATCAGTTCCCACAAATGGGCATTGATTGGCAACATCAGCTCCGCCTATCAGTGCCACCTTATCGGTGCCCATCAGTACTACCTTATCGGTGCCCATCAGTGCCACCATATCAGTGCCCGTAATTGAAAGAGAAAACTTACTTATTTTTAAAAAAAATGAACAGAAGAAAATAAAAACGTTATTTTATTTTTTTTCAAAATTTTCAGTCTTTTTTTAGTTGTTGCGCAAAAAATAAAAACCGCAGAGGTGATCAAATACCACCAAAAGAAAGCTCTATTTGTGGGGAAAAAAGGACGCCAATTTTGTTTGGGTACAGTGTAGCACGACCGCGCAATTGTCATTCAAAGTGCGACAGTGCTGAAAGCTGAACATTGGCTTGGGCGGGAAGGTGCGTAAGTGCCCTGTATGGAAGTGGTTAAATACACTTTAACTGCTTGCCGACTGCTGCACAACGATATACGTCGGCAGAATGGCACGGCTGCGCAAAGGGACGTACCTGTATGTCAGCTCAAAAAATTGTGGCATTGTGGGCGCTCACATGCTGCCGGCGGCGCACGCCTGCTGCACGCTCCGTGAGTGTGACCGCGGGTCCCGCGTACTCGATGTCCCGCGGAGCTGCAGAACGGGGGGATGCCTTTGTAAACAAGGCATTTCCCTGTTCTGCCTACTGACAGGACACTGATCTACTGCTCCCTGTCACGCGAAGCAGTGATCAATGTCGTGTCACTTGTAGCCCAGCCCCCCCCACAGTTAGGATCACACCCTAGGACACACTTAACCCATTCATCGCCCCCAAGTGTTTAACCCCTTCCCTGCCAATGTCCTTTACACAGTAATCGGTGCATTTTTATAGAACTGATCGCTGTATAAATGTGAATGGTCCCAAAATAGCGTCAAAAGTGTCCGATGTGTCCGCCATAATGTCGCAGTCATGAAAATCGCAGATCGCCGCCATTACTAATAAAAGAATAAAAAAATGCAATAAAACTATCCCCTATTTTGTAGACTCTATGGCCCAGATTCAGGTACATCTGCGCATTATTGGACCGGCGTAGCGCACCGCCTTTACGTTAGACTTGCGCAATGTAGCCGCGTAATCACCCTATTCTCATAGCTTTTGCGCTGAAAATTGCGCATGCGTAACGTTATTTCAGAGGCGTAAGGCGGAGTAATACAAATTGGGAAGGACGTGGGCGTGTTACATTGAAATGAGCCGTGACCCCATGCAAATGAAGGGCCGGCTGGCTCGCGCATGCGCGCTTGAAGGAGACCATGGTCAACTCCGCTGTGCGCATGCTCACAACTCGGGAGCAGCGCAATCAGTGAAATTGGAAATGGACTAAGGACTACGCAGACGGCATAAATAGACAGAGACAAACGCACTTGCATTGCAAAAGTACATCCCTTTGTCCCTTCCCATTTAACCAAGTGCTTTTGTTCCTGTTGTTCGTTGCGGTGTGTTTTGTAGTTGTCAGATTAGTGTTCTGTGTGATCAAGTGTTTGTTAGTAGATCTTTGAAAGTGTTTTTTGATAAGTGTTTGAGAGACTGTTTGTTTGTTTGATATATTTCTGCTCGTTTGTTTTCTTGCTGTTTTTTTGCTGTTTGTTTCTTGCTGAGTGCTTGTGTGATTTTTTTTGGGTGTTAGTTTTCTCTTTGTGTGTGTTCTTGCTTGATTGGTTGTGCTTGTTTTTGTGAGTGATTTTTGTTGACTGGGAGTGAGTTTTTTTGGAAGTATGACAGAGAGAAAGAGAAAACTGAATTTTACTTTGGGGGAAAAAAGAATTCTTGCCCGGGCCATTAGCGATTATGGGCGTTTCCTCCACGGCCCGGACAGTGCCAACACCACCCCGGCCAGGAGGAGGGAGATTTTGGACATCATCACTGAGCAGGTCAATTCAGCGGGGGAGGGGGAGACACGGACCCGGTCTGGGATTGACAAAAAAATTAATGACCTCCGGCGTCTGGTCAAACAGAAGCTGTCCAAAATGCTTGCCCATGCCAGGGGCACAGGAGGGGGCCCACCATGCCGTATTAGGCTGACAGCGGAGGAGCATGCGGTGGCCCTGACCTTTCATCGGCATGAAGTTGAGGGCCTGCCCAGCTTTGACTCAAGTCCGGAGCCCGTGGTGCCAGGTAAGTTTTTGTTTTAATATCAGGGGTGTAGCATGTGTGGGGGAGGGGGGGAAAGGGAATATGTGGCAAGTGTGTGGATCCCCCAACCTGTGAATGTTTTGTGTCATCCACAGATGTGCAGGAGGGTGCAGGGCCATCTGGCCTGACCGCACCATCCCCAGGACAGCAGCCTAATGAGGCCCCCCCGACAAGGCCAGAGTCCGCGGAGGAGGTTGAAGAGGAGGAGGAGGAGGTTGAGGAGGAGTCCATGTCAGGCACTGGACTTTTGGTTTTGGAGGACTTTTCCCCTCTGGCTGGCAGCAGCCAGCACTCCCTAAGGGGGAGCCCCCCCCCTCCTCCCCCAACATGGCTCCCCTCCCAAGGGCCTCCCCTTCTCCCCGGCCACAAGCATCAGCTGGAGGCAGGAAGTCGTCCCAGAAGATCAGGGGGGTGGCCGATCTCCTGCCCACCACTCTGAGAAGGGACCAGTTCCTCCAGACCCACCATCTGGGACAGGTCAGCCAGACATTGGTGCGGATGGAGGAGAGCCTGTCCTCCGTCAAGGATACGCTAGTGAACCTGGACTCCCACTCCCGGGCTTCCACAAACTGCCTAAACGAACTGCAGACGACATCAGCAGGCGTTGGGCAGGATGTGAGGGCCCTTACCCTGGCTATCCAGGCCAACAAGGCAACACTAGGTGGTGGCCTGGACAGAATAGCCGTGGCCTTGGAGGGCAGGCCGCCAGGTGGGCAGAGATCAGGGGCTGCTCCTCCTTCCCCGGTTTTCCCTCTCCCCCATGAGGAGCCGGGGCCGTGGCCGGGGGCGCCCCAGGCGTGGCTCACGTCAAGGGCAATAATTTTTTTTTCCCCTCATTTTATTTTTTTTATTTTATTTTATTTTTTGCTGGAAATTTTTTGATTTTGCTGGTCATTTTTTTTTTTTTTGGGTTGTGAATGCTGTTTGAATGTGGGGGTGACATTCCTGCCGGAAAAGGGGTGTCACCCTCATTTGTGGTGGAGAAGGGTTCCCCAGGACCAGGGAGAAGTGATCCCCAGGTCCGTGTGAATGGTGTATGAATGTACAGTGACATAATTGGAGCCTTGGCGTGGCGTTGCTGCTCACAAGTCCTGCATGGTGGACTGGTGCCAATCCAATTTGATGATGATGTGGGGTGTGTGTGCTAGGGACCACAGTGGTGTGCATGCATGCATTCTCATTGTGCCATGATTAATGTGTGTGTTTAACGTGCAAAGATGCCCAATGTGAGTTGTCTCCTGGCTGCTCTTCCCTCAGAAGACGGGGTAGCCTCGGTTAGGGGGGAATTGTCTGGTTCAGGGGTCAGGTCATCACGTATGCCAATCTGCAGGCCCTTTCTTTCTGCGAAGTTGTGCAGCATGCAACATGCACCGATGATCTGGCACACAAAGTTTGGGGAATACAAGAGGGTACCCCAAGACTTATCCAGGCATCGGAAACGTGACTTCAGGAGGCCAAAGGTGCGCTCTACCACTCACGTGTTTGGGCATGTGCTTGATTGTATCTTTCCTCTCCTGGGGTTTGGGGGTTCCGGATAGGAGTCATGAGATGGGGTCCCATTGGATATGCAGAGTCACCTGTAAGGGAAAAGACAGGAGCATGTTAGTCATGCATGTGCCCCTTGTGATGTGTGCATCATGGGGGGGGACAGTCATGCCTGCCACCCATGTCACTCACCAACCAGCCAGGTGGCCCCATACACGTTCTGATCGAATTCCATTCGGATGTGGCTCTGATTGTATATGTAGCTGTCATGGCTGGACCCGGGGTGTTTGGCACGGACGTCCCATATGAGGCCTTGGGCATCGACTATCACCTGTACATTGATGGAATGCCAATGCTTCCGATTGCGGTACATGTGCTCTGTCTCATGGGGGGCTGGAGTGCCACATGTGTGCAATCAATGGCCCCCACAGTGCGTGGGAATCTGGCAATTCTGTAGAAATCTGTCATTGCCTTCAGCCGCAGCTCCTCAGTGGTGGGTTTGATGATTTGGTTGGCCATGCGTCTGAGGATTGCTGGGATAACCTGGTGCACACATCTGCTCATGGAGGATTGTGACATCCCAGCCACCACTCCACTTGTACGCTGAAAAGAGCCACTGGCAAGGAAATGGAGTGTTGCCAGTACCTTGACCAGTGGCTGCACTGCATGTGAGCGGTGTGTTGGGCTGGTGATGTCATCCTGCAGGGTTGTGGTTAATTCCATGATGGCATGAGGGGGGAATCTGAAGATGCAAACCTCAGAATCACTCATGCCAAACAGGTCTATGCGGATGCGGTATATCCTCTCCCGTGCCATCCTCCGTGCCCTCATCCTTCTTTGTTCATCTAAAGTCAGTAGTATAGCTATGAGCATTGATGCCCCTGGCATGTTGGCATACAGATTGTTGTGCAACACGTGTGACTGCTCAGCTCCTCACTAACAGTGTTGCTTTATCTAACAAGTAGACTTTTTTTCTCTTTTTATACCACCTTTTATATGCTCTAATTTTAGACAGGACATTTAGCTGTTGCGCACACTGCGTCGCCTGCGCTGCCCCAACGTTCTTTTGTAGATCCCCGTAAGTCCCTCATTTGCATATTTGACTAGCAAATCAATGGTTTGTCTAGCGCAGTTTTGCGCGGACGGATGCGCCTGTCTAACGAAATTACGCCGGACAAAAAAAAGTAGATTTCTTGCGTATCTCGCTTTGGGGATGCCGCGCATCGAAACGCACGCGCACATTTAGACTTACGCACGCGCATCTCCTGTTGCGCGGGCGTAATCGCTCTGTGAATCTGGGCCTATAACTTTTGTGCAAACCAATCAATATCCGCTTATTGCGAATTTATTTTATTTAATTTTTTTGCCAAAAATATGTAGAAGAATACGTATCGGCCAAAACTGAGAAAAAAACAAAAACAAGGTCTATAAGGACATAGATGAGCGTGTTTGGGGGCCAAGGAACTTGACTGGCCTCCACAGAATCCTGACTTCAACTCGATTAGAACACCTTTGGGATGAATTAGACCGGAGACTGCGAGCCAGGCCTTCTCGTCCAACATCAGTGCCTGACCTCACAAATGTGCTTCTGGAAGAACGGTCAAACATTCCCATAGACACTCCTAAACCTTGTGGACGGCCTTCCCAGAAGAGTTGAAGCTGTTCTAGCTGTAGAGGGCGGGCCAACTTAATATTGAACCCTACGGGACTAAGACTGGGAGGCCATTAAAGTTCATGTGTGCGTGTAAAGGTCGGCGTCCCAATACTTTTGGTAATATAGTGTATAACTGATGATCAAGGCTCACTCTCGTATGTATGTATGTATGTATATATTATGAATGATCTGACTGATGATCGGCTCTCTCTCTATATATATCTATATCTCTATCCCTTTCTCTATATCTCTTTCTCTTTCTCTATGTATTTCTCTATATCTCTCTCTTTCTTTATATCTTTCTCTATGTCTTTCTCTATATCTCTATCTCTTTCTTTTATATCTTTATCTCTATGTCTCTATCTCATCTCTCTGTCTGTTGGGGAACATGCTGCTGGGTGAAAAGTCTGACTGCTGACAGAACACTAAAAATGTATACATTTTGCCTGTTTGTTTTGAGGAAACTATTGGGAGGCCTTCTATGACGTGGCGGCTTTCTGTGGATCTTGGCTCATCACTAATCGGGAGTAAGGATGAGCCGAACACCCCTGGATTCGGTTCGCACCAGAACCTGCGAACAGACCAAAAGTTTGTGTGAACTTTAGAACCCTGTTAAAGTCTATGGGACTCGACTGTTTGAAATCTAAAGTACTAATTGTAAAGGCTAATATGCAGGTTATTGTCCTAAAAAGTGTTTGGGGACCCGGGTCCTGCCCCAGGGGAGTGTTTGGGGACCCGGGTCCTGCCCCAGGGGAGTGTTTGGGGACCCGGGTCCTGCCCCAGGGGAGTGTTTGGGGACCCGGCTCCTGCCCCAGGGGAGTGTTTGGGGACCCGGGTCCTGCCCCAGGGGACGTGTATCAATGCAAAAAAAGTTTAAAAAAATTGCCTTTTTTTCAGGAGCAGTGATTTTACAGTAATAATGCTTAAAGTGAAACAATAAAATTGAAATATTCCATTAAATTTCGTACCTAGGGGGGTGTATAGTATGCCTGTAAAGTAGTGCTTGTTTCCTGTGCTTAGAACTGTCCCTGCACAAAATGTCATTTCTGAAGGAAAAAAGTCATTTAAAATCACTCGCGGCTATAATGAATTGTCGGACACCAGCAATACAGAGAAAAGTCATTCATAAAAAAAGAATGTGTGGGGGTCCCCCAAATTCAATTACCAGGCCCTTCGGGTCTCGTATGGATATTAAGGGAAACCCTGAGTCAAATAAAAAAAAATTCTGTGGGGTTCCCCCCCAAATATCAATTCCAGACCCTTCAGGTCTAGTATGGATTTTAAGGGGAACTCCACCTCAAATTTAAAAAAAAATGCCGTGGACCCCCACACATTATTTTTTTTTTTATATGAATGACTTTTCTCTGTATTGCCGGAGCCGACAATTCATTATAGCCGCGGGTGATTTTAAATTACTTTTTTTCCCTTCAGAAATGACACTTTGTGCAGGGACAGTTCTAAGCATGGCAAACAAGCGCTACTTTACAGGCATACTATCCCCCCCCCCCCCCCATGGTACGAAATTTAAAGGAATATTTCACTTTTATTGTTTCACTTAAAGGAATTATTAAAAAAACTGCAGTTTTTAAAACTTTTTTTTTTGCATTGATACATGTCCCCTGGGGCAGGACCCGGGTCCCCAAACCCTTTTTTTGACAATAACTTGCATATTAGCCTTTAAAATTAGCACTTTAGATTTCAAACGTTCGAGTCCCATAGACTTTAACAGGGTTCTAAAGTTCACACGAACTTGCCGCGAACACCCCAAATAGTTCGCTGTTCGGCGAACAGGCAATGTTGGAGTCGAACATGAGTTCTACTCCAACTCCAAGCTCATCCCTAATCGGGAGTTCCGACTTCTTTCTGACTCTCCTGACTTATACACAGTGTCAGTTACCCAGAACGCGGTGAAGCCAGATACAGCCAGTTTACTAGCATTTTCTGGAGGAAGTCGGCACTGGCAGCCCCATATATCTGTCACTACAGGTTTCCTTTAATATAAAACACTTTCTGTATACTTCATGTGTAGCTTTGTTGTGTTTAGAGAGAGCCGGTTTACTGGAAGAAGGAGTAACAGGTTTATGAGAATTCCTTTGTTCCTCACTTCCTGGTAGATCGTTATCCTTTTACATTCAGTTGCTTTCTTTTGAAGAAAATAATTCTGTGACATCACAGTGCGGTGTAACCAGAGGAGATTCTATAGACGGACCCGCGTGCCCCATCCTACACGCTGCTTTCTGTATCATCATCATATGACAAATAGAAGATATACCACATGATTGTCTCAACACCGACTCCGGGCAGATATAAAAACACAAATACATGTAGCCCTGTAATCATTACCACATCAGGATTTTTATTTTTTAACCTATTGCCTACCGGGAGCTTTTACCCCCTTCCTGCCCAGGCCATTTTTCAGTTTTCAGCGCTGTCACACTTTGAATGAAAATTGTGCGGTCATAGCTTGTTATAAAATTTTGCAAACAGTTCATTTTTCTCCTTCACTGATGAGACTGCACTGATGAGACTGCACTGATGAGAGGCCACTGATGGGCACTTTAAGGCTGGTTCCACCCAGCAGTGATGACAAGGGTCAGGGGGCATAGTACCCATCTTAGAGAGCACATCTCGTCGAGATTCTGGGCAGTTTTCTTGATGGGAAACCTGAAAGCCTCGTACACACGCTCGGTATACTCGGCAAGAAAGCTCTGCCAGCAGTTTTCTTGGTGGTTCTTGCCGAGAAAACCGAGTGTGTGTACGAGGCTTCGGGATTAGGAGAAGTTTAGTGTTGGGGTAATGTGGGAAGTTTAGCGTTGGGGTAATGTGGGAAGTTTATCGTTGGCGTAATGTGGGAAGTTTAGCGTTGGCGTAATGTGGGAAGTTTATCGTTGGCGTAATGTGGGAAGTTTATCGTTGGCGTAATGTGGGAAGTTTAGCGTTGGGGTAATGTGGGAAGTTTATTGTTGGGGTAGTGTGGGAAGTTTAGCGTTGAGGTAATGTGGGAAGTTTAGTTTTGGGGTAATGTGGGAAGTTTATCGTTGGGGTAGTGTGGGAAGTTTAGCGTTGGGGTAATGTGGGAAGTTTAGCGTTGGGGTAATGTGAGAAGTTTATCGTTGGCGTAATGTGGGAAGTTTATCGTTGGGGTAATGTGAGAAGTTTATCGTTGGGGTAGTGTGGGAAGTTTAGCGTTGGGGTAATGTGGGAAGTTTAGCGTTGGGGTAATGTGAGAAGTTTAGCGTTGGGGTAATGTGGGAAGTTTATCATTGGCATAATGTGGGAAGTTTAGCGTTGGGGTAATGTGGGAAGTTTAGCGTTGGGGTAATGTGAGAAGTTTAGCGTTGGGGTAATGTGGGAAGTTTAGCGTTGGGGTAATGTGGGAAGTTTATCGTTGGCGTAATGTGGGAAGTTTAGCGTTGGCGTAATGTGGGAAGTTTATCGTTGGCGTAATGTGGGAAGTTTATCGTTGGCGTAATGTGGGAAGTTTAGCGTTGGGGTAATGTGGGAAGTTTATTGTTGGGGTAGTGTGGGAAGTTTAGCGTTGAGGTAATGTGGGAAGTTTAGTTTTGGGGTAATGTGGGAAGTTTATCGTTGGGGTAGTGTGGGAAGTTTAGCGTTGAGGTAATGTAGGAAGTTTAGTTTTGGGGTAATGTGGGAAGTTTATTGTTGGGGTAATGTGGGAAGTTTATCGTTGGGGTAGTGTGGGAAGTTTAGCGTTGAGGTAATGTGGGAAGTTTAGTTTTGGGGTAATGTGGGAAGTTTAGCGTTGGGGTAATGTGGGAAGTTTAGCGTTGGGGTAATGTGAGAAGTTTATCGTTGGCGTAATGTGGGAAGTTTATCGTTGGGGTAATGTGAGAAGTTTATCGTTGGGGTAGTGTGGGAAGTTTAGCGTTGGGGTAATGTGGGAAGTTTAGCGTTGGGGTAATGTGGGAAGTTTAGCGTTGGGGTAATGTGAGAAGTTTAGCGTTGGGGTAATGTGGGAAGTTTAGCGTTGGGGTAATGTGGGAAGTTTATCGTTGGGGTAATGTGAGAAGTTTAGCGTTGGGGTAATGTGGGAAGTTTAGCGTTGAGGTAATGTGAGAAGTTTATCGTTGGCGTAATGTGGGAAGTTTATCGTTGGGGTAATGTGGGAAGTTTAGCGTTGAGGTAATGTGAGAAGTTTATCGTTGGCGTAATGTGGGAAGTTTATCGTTGGGGTAATGTGAGAAGTTTATCGTTGGCGTAATGTGGGAAGTTTAGCGTTGAGGTAATGTGAGAAGTTTATCGTTGGCGTAATGTGGGAAGTTTAGCGTTGGGGTAATGTGAGAAGTTTAGCGTTGGGGTAATGTGGGAAGTTTATCGTTGAGGTAATGTGGGAAGTTTAGCGTTGGGGTAGTGTGGGAAGTTTAGCGTTGGGGTAGTGTGGGAAGTTTATCGTTGGGGTAGTGTGGGAAGTTTATCGTTGGGGTAATGTGAGAAGCTTAGCGTTGGGGTAATGTGAGAAGCTTAGCGTTGGGGTAATGTGAGAAGCTTAGCGTTGGGGTAATGTGAGAAGCTTAGCGTTGGGGTAATGTGAGAAGTTTAGCGTTGGGGTAATGTGGGAAGTTTATCGTTGGGGTAGTGTGGGAAGTTTATCGTTGGGGTAATGTGAGAAGCTTAGCGTTGGGGTAATGTGAGAAGTTTAGCGTTGGGGTAGTGTGGGAAGCTTAGCGTTGGGGTAATGTGAGAAGTTTAGCGTTGGGGTAATGTGAGAAGTTTAGCGTTGGGGTAATGTGGGAAGTTTATCGTTGGGGTAGTGTGGGAAGTTTATCGTTGGGGTAGTGTGGGAAGCTTAGCGTTGGGGTAATGTGAGAAGTTTAGCGTTGGGGTAATGTGGGAAGTTTAGCGTTGGGGTAATGTGGGAAGTTTAGCGTTGGGGTAATGTGGGAAGCTTAGCGTTGGGGTAATGTGAGAAGTTTAGCGTTGGGGTAGTGTGGGAAGCTTAGCGTTGGGGTAATGTGGGAAGCTTAGCGTTGGGGTAATGTGAGAAGTTTAGCGTTGGGGTAGTGTGGGAAGCTTAGCGTTGGGGTAATGTGAGAAGTTTAGCGTTGGGGTAATGTGGGAAGTTTAGCGTTGGGGTAATGTGAGAAGTTTAGCGTTGGGGTAATGTGAGAAGTTTAGCGTTGGGGTAATGTGGGAAGTTTAGCGTTGGGGTAATGTGAGAAGTTTAGCGTTGGGGTAATGTGGAAAGTTTAGCGTTGGGGTAATGTGAGAAGTTTAGCGTTGGGGTAATGTGGGAAGTTTAGCGTTGGGGTAATGTGGGAAGTTTAGCGTTGGGGTAGTGTGGGAAGTTTAGCGTTGGGGTAATGTGAGAAGTTTAGCGTTGGGGTAATGTGAGAAGTTTAGCGTTGGGGTAATGTGAGAAGTTTAGCGTTGGGGTAATGTGAGAAGTTTAGCGTTGGGGTAATGTGAGAAGTTTAGCGTTGGGGTAATGTGAGAAGTTTAGCGTTGGGGTAATGTGGGAAGTTTAGCGTTGGGGTAATGTGAGAAGTTTAGCGTTGGGGTAATGTGAGAAGTTTAGCGTTGGGGTAATGTGAGAAGTTTAGCGTTGGGGTAATGTGGGAAGTTTAGCGTTGGCGTAATGTGGGAAGTTTAGCGTTGGCGTAATGTGGGAAGTTTAGCGTTGGGGTAATGTGGGAAGTTTAGCGTTGGGGTAATGTGGGAAGTTTAGCGTTGGGGTAATGTGGGAAGTTTAGCGTTGGGGTAATGTGGGAAGTTTAGCGTTGGGGTAATGTGAGAAGTTTAGCGTTGGGGTAATGTGAGAAGTTTAGCGTTGGGGTAATGTGAGAAGTTTAGCGTTGGGGTAATGTGGGAAGTTTAGCGTTGGGGTAATGTGGGAAGTTTAGCGTTGGGGTAATGTGGGAAGTTTAGTGTGAGGGTTACAGGGCGGGCTGATGTTAAGGCAAGTGTTTGGATTACAGGAAAGGTTAGTGTAATGCCGCGTACACACGATCACTTTATGTGATGAAAAAAAACTTTGTTTTCTGTGAAGTAAAAAACAATGTTTTTGAAACTTTACTTTTCAAAGACGATGTTGCATACACATCATCGTTTTTTCACAAAAAGCGAGGTTACGTTCACCACTCTTTTCCATTGAAGCTCGCTTCATAACTAGCTTCTGGGCATGCGCAGGTTGAAAAACGTTGTTTTAGGCCGCGTACACACGATCAAATTTGTCCGCTGAAAACGGTCCGATGGACCGTTTCAGCAGACAAATCCGATCGTGTGTACGGGCTAGCGGACAGGTTTGTCCATCGGACAAATTTCAAAGCATGCTTTGAAATTTGTCCGCTACAAACCTGTCCGTCGGATATGTCCGCTGGTTAGTACGGGAAACCAGCGGACATATCCTCCCGCACATGTGTCGTATCCTGTGAATGGATCCGACGCATGCGCGCGGAAGTGTTTACTTCCTGGTGCGTGACGTAGTGACGTCAACGTCACCGCCGTGTCACCACGCTGTCTGCCGGCGGGGATTTTGATCCGATGGTGTGTACACGCCATCGGACCGAAATCCGATGAGACATGTCCGCTCTAAACTGTCCGTCGGACAAGTTTGAGCGGACATATCTCATTGTGTGTACAAGGCCTCAAACGATGTTTTTTTGCTACACACGGTGACTTTTTGTGAAACAAAAAATGACGTTTTGAAAAACGACACATAAAATTGAAGCATGCTTCAATTTTTTTTTGTCGTTTTTTACAAGACATAAAACGACGTTTTCCCCTACAGACGGTCAATGAAATTGACGTTTTGAAAAACGTCATTTTTTTTCATCACATAAAGTGATCGTGTGTACGCGGCATTAGGATTAGGAGAAGTTTAGTGTTGGGGTACCAGTGAATGTGAGTAGACCTTGGGGATCAGGCAATATTATCAGCACCGGAAGCTCTTGCTCAAAAAACGTCCAGCCTAAATCTCGCAATACTTGGAAGAAAATACGTCCTAGTGGTATAAAAAAGTGAGCCATGTACTATAGGTACACCCACTGATTTCAGAAAATAAGAAGAGAGAACAGAGGGAAGTGCGGTACCCATCCAGCCAATGAGAAGTCGGCCCAGTATAAAGTGGATTTCGGCGGGTTGCTGCGGGCACTGCACTTTGTACTTGGCACCCTGCCCTTTGCATTATTCTGTGTATTACTAATCCTGGTAATCTTGGTGCTCCGTGGTGCATAAAACGTACACCCTTCCTGCAAACACATTAGGTTTGCTTCGGTATCGATGTTTTCCAGATCCTTCTACAATTATTGGATGTTGGGTTTGATAAAGAAAGATTTTTTTTTTTTCTCTTCACAAGTCAGTGATTTTGTTTTTCTCCAGTTTTTGTTGATCATATCTCTTATCTTTCCTTGTGATGTAGGTTTTACTTCAACCAGGATTTATTTTTGTTATACAAATACTTTGCAGCATTAAACCCTCCATAAACCTTCGGGGCACCTTGTCTGGAGGCGGTGGGTGGAATTTGGCCCGTTTCCACCCCGCTCAGTAATACAACATACTGGGAGCTGCCAGCTGGCAGAACTTGGAACGTTTAACATTTTATATATCTTATTGTATTTATTTATTTTGTTTTTCAATTCACAGTATTCTTATTGTTGTTGTTATTATATCACTTAAAGTGTATCTAATAAACCCAAATGCAAAAAGTAAATTTATTGTAGCTTACCAAATCTTAGATGTGGGGCCTCATTCGTGTTTTTTTTTTTTTTTTTTTTTTTTTTACGGCTTTATTTTCACCTGGTGGAAAACTTGTTTGTTTTGTTTGATTTTTTTTTTGTTTTTCGGGTCATTCATTATGATCGAAATTCATAAATTTCTTAAATTTGAAATTTCGTAAATTTGAAATTTCGTAAATTTGAAATTTCGTAAATTTGAAAATTTCGTAAATTTGAAATATTCCTAAATTTTAAATTTCGTAATCCAGAAATTCAAACTCTTAACTACCTAATAATGACCAACTCTCTAAATTATAGGTATTGGAGTTTCCACCTGGTGGAAAAGTTGTTTGTTTTTGTTTTTTATTTTTTTTTTGTTTTTCAGGTCATTCATTATGACCGAAATTCATAAATTTGTAAATTCGAAAAAAAAAAAAAAAAAATTTAAATTTCGTCAATTTGAAATTTCGTCAATTTGAAATTTCGTCAATTTGAAATTTCGTCAATTTGAACATCGGAAATCCAGAAATTCAAACTCGTAACTAACTAATAATGACTAACTCTTAAATTATAGGTATTGGAACTTCCTTCGAAATGTGGCTGTTTTTATCTGAAGTTCCGATATATCCGAAATAACAAGGTTTGCATTTAAACAAATGGAACCATAATGAATGAATAATAATAAAACGTTTTTATTATTATTTATTATTATTCATTTGTTACATTCCATTTGGTTAGATGCGACATTCGTTATTTTTGGACAATTCGTGTTAGTGAACATAACTAACGGCCACATTTTCTAAGGAAATTCCAATACCTATATATGAAGGACTCTCTTCCGCCGGCTAGTTGGGGCCCATTTGTTGGTGCACAATAGAAATGTAGTCACTTTGCGAGGAAGTGGAATTACCCCAAAGAATGGTAAACTAGAGTTTAATAGATGAGGGTGATGTAGTTCAGTGTTTTTCAATCCAGTCCTCAAGGCACACCCACAGGTCAGGTTTTCAGGCTTTCCATTATTTTGCACAGGTGATTTGATCAGTTTCACTGCCTTAGTAATCGCCACAGCCATTTCATCTGAGGGAAATCCTGAAAACTTGACCTGTTGGTGTGCCTTGAGGACTGGAGTTGAAAAACACTGATGTAGAGAGTCACTTTAAAGTGATTGTAAAGGTCTTGTTTAAAAAAAAAAATACAAACCTGTTATACTTACCTGCTCTGTTGCAGTTGGTTTTGTGTGCAAAAGTATAACAAGATCATCCTCTTCTCGGGTCCCTCTTTGTTGCTCCTGGCCCCTCCCCCCTATCAAATGCCCCCTCAGCAAGCAGCTTGCTATAGGGAGCACCCGAGCTGAGTCACAGGTCCATGTATCCATTCAGACACGGAGCCCCCGACCCGGCTCAACCCCCTCTCTCCCCTGATTGGCTAACTGACTTTGATTGAGCTGCGGGAGCCAATGACGCCACTGCTGTATCTCAGTCGTCCAGAATGCTCCTCCTACTTTGCCAAGACTCTCGTGGACATCACTGAAGAGAGATGGACCTCAGGTAAGTAATTAGGGGGTGCTGGGGGGGCTGTTGCAGACAGAGGGTTTTATTTATCTTAATGCATAGAATGCGCAGAAGGGTGAAGCAAAGATCTTCCTGTTGGGGGGGGGGGGGGGGCCCCACTTTGTCAACAGTGAATGTAGCTGGAAAGATGGTGGTAACCTGGACTGTCTGCCCGCAGTCACCACATACCTGCCTTCTTAGGATGCTTCACTTTCTGGCAACTCTCCTGCTCACCCCGATCCAACCTGGGCCTACGCGGATTCACCAATTTCTCTCCTTCACGTGCAGACTCCCGCAGAGTTCCTCTCTCTCCTCCCCTGCTGTTGCCGGCTTTCCCTTTTTAAAAGGTCAAATCCTTTTGCAACTTCTCTTGGGCTGTGTAGTTCAGTCTCAGCTAATCAGGATGAAAAATTCTGTTTACGGCCTACAAATCCCAGCACTCCTGTATTAGGTCTTGTGATAAACTAATTTGCAGAACACTACCATCTTGTGGTCAAATAAGGTTCTGCATACAGTAACAATGCACAGCGTTATATAATCTCTCTGTCTTTCTTTTTTTCTTTCTCTTTCTCTCTCTCTCTCTCTCTCTCTCTCTCTCTCTCTCTCTCTCTCTCTCTCTCTCTCTCTCTCTCTCTCTCTCTTTCTTTCTCTCTCTCTCTCTCTCTCTCTCTCTCTCTCTCTCTCTCTCTCTCTGACAGCCCTGATTCACCTTCAGAGCTCTACACCCCCCTCTTCATGCAGCTGTGTGTGTGTGTGTGTGTGTGTGGGGGGGGGGGGTGTCAGCATGCCATACCAAGATATAGTCCAGTGCTAATTTTTTATTTATTTCTTATCAATACGTAATTGGATTACATGCTGCTTTTGACATCTGGGAATTTCGCTTTAATCTGTGTGTTTTGTTTCCTGTCTTATCTGGATATGGCAGCCTGGGCTTGGGTTCCCTGTATAGCAGAGAGCCTCCCCACCTATTAACACTCCCCTGACCCCTGCGCACCCCCCCCCCCCCCTCCGCTGGAGCCAGCAGTCTTCCTGGCTGAGTATTCTGCAAACTGAGATAACTGGACTGAGGGCGAGCCCATACTCTACACCAGCCACTCCAATAATTGCATGATTGTTTGATATGATTATGATAATTACTATTGTTATAGGATCTCTAGAGTGAGTCCTTTTTTGTATATTGCTTTCTTGTAGCTTTAGTTTTTGCAATATATTAGTAAAGCAGAAACAGACATGACAACCCGGGAGAGGTTCTAGGGCAGGAGTCGTGCCTCGATGGGCAAGTTTTAAAAAGATGTAGATTTAGACTCCCTTTACATATAGTCTTATATCCTGTATCCCTCTCTCTCTCTCTACAAATAGTCCTTTCTTCCATGATCACTCTTCCCTAACACATAGTCCTACCTTCCACCATCACTCTTCCCTTACACATAGTCCTACCTTCCACCATCACTCTTCCCTTACACATAGTCCTACCTTCCACCATCACTCTTCCCTAACACATAGTCCTACCTTCCACCATCACTCTTCCTAACACATAGTCCTACCTTACACCACCACTCTTCCTAACACATAGTCCTACCTTACACCACCACTCTTCCTAACACATAGTCCTACCTTACACCACCACTCTTCCCTAACACATAGTCCTACCTTCCACCATCACTCTTCCCTTACACATAGTCCTACCTTACACCACCACTCTTCATAACACATAGTCCTACCTTACACCACCACTCTTCCTAACACATAGTCCTACCTTACACCACCACTCTTCCCTAACACATAGTCCTACCTTCCACCATCACTCTACCCTTACACATAGTCCTACCTTACACCACCACTCTTCCTAACACATAGTCCTACCTTACACCACCACTCTTCCCTAACACATAGTCCTACCTTCCACCATCACTCTTCCCTTACACATAGTCCTACCTTCCACCATCACTCTTCCTAACACATAGTCCTACCTTCCACCACCACTCTTCCCTAACACATAGTCCTACCTTCCACCATCACTCTTCCCTTACACATAGTCCTACCTTCCACCATCACTCTTCCTAACACATAGTCCTACCTTACACCACCACTCTTCCCTAACACATAGTCCTACCTCCATCATCATTGGTTGGTTACTATGCACAGCTGCACCAGATTCTGAGCGCTACAGTTTTAGTAAATCTCACCCCATTGTCCTACCTTCCAGAATCACTCTTTCCAGACACATAGTTGTATCATCTAGCATCCATCTCCATCTACACATAGTCCTATCTTCCAGTCCCTCTCTATCTACACATAGTCCTATCTTCTAGTCTCTCTCTCTCTCCATCTACACATAGTCCTATCTTCTAGTCTCTCTCTCTCTCCATCTACACATAGTCCTATCTTCTAGTCTCTCTCTCTCTCCATCTACACATAGTCCTATCTTCCAGTCCCTCTCCATCTACACATAGTCCTATCTTCCAGTCCCTCTCCATCTACACATAGTCCTATCTTCCAGTCCCTCTCGCTCTCGCTCTCTCTCTCTCTCTCTCTCTCTCTCTCTCTCTCTCCTTCTTCCTTCTTCATCTACAAATAGTCCAATCTTCCAGTCCCTCTCTCTATCTACACATAGGAGTATGTGTAGATGGAGAGAACAAACTGGAAGATAGGACTATGTGTAGGTGGAGAGAGAAACTGTAAGATAGGACACTCTTCCAGTCTCTCTCCATCTACACATAGTCCTATCTTCGTGTTCTATTTCCCCTTTTACACATAGTCTTGTTTTTTAATATCCATTTTCTTCTTCACAGAGGTTTAGGGGTGGAGAGAGCAGATTTCTTGTGAGAATCTCCAGACTTCGTTTTTTTTTTCTACTGCCAACCAGTTCCTTCCTTCCCTCTCCTCCACATTTTTGGTCTGAACAGCTCTAGACAGACACAGGTTGGTACTACGACCTTCCGCCACCCTCCTCCTCCATGTGGTGTGCATATATTCTGAGAAAGATAACATGCCCTTCAAAGATATGGGCTTTTTTTTATTTTCCTAACTAACATTCCTCCAAAATTTTCCACACAATCAATCAAACAAGAATGATGATAATATTGCTTAACTCGGTAAAACACTGTGAGTACGATTTTTGCATTGGCCAACCAATCTTATTTTTTTTGGGGGGGGGGGGGGGGTGTTATGTGTATAGAACATATCATTTTATTTTTTCCGCTGACCCACATACAGTATATATGAACCTGCTTACACGATTTTTACAGATTATTCTGGGATTTGTCAGGAACGATAGGAAGGTCAAAGCTTTGACTATTGTCGGACATTTTTTGATAAGACCTCCACATTTTACCAGCTGGATCTTCCATATTTCAGCTATTGTGTAACATTTATTTGCACACTAGCCACTAGAGAGAGAGGGGGGGAGTGTGTGTGTGTGTGTGTGAGTGAGAGAGAGAGGGGGGAGTGTGTGAGAGAGAGAGGAGAGAGGGAGAGGGTGAGGGGGAGTGTGTGTGTGTGTGAGAGAGAGAGAGGGGGAGTGTGTGTGTGAGAGAGAGGAGAGAGGGAGAGGGGGAGGGGGGGGTGTGTGTGTGAGAGAGAGAGGGGGGGGAGTGTGAGAGAGAGAGAGAGGAGAGAGGGGAGAGGAGAGAGGGGGGAGTGTGTGTGAGAGAGAGAGAGGGGGGGAGTGTGTGAGAGAGAGAGGGGGGGAGTGTGTGAGAGAGAGAGGGGGGGAGTGTGTGAGAGAGAGAGGGGGGGAGTGTGTGAGAGAGAGAGAGTGTGTGAGAGAGAGAGGGGGAGTGTGTGTGTGAGAGAGAGAGGGGGGGAGTGTGAGAGAGAGAGAGGGGAGAGGAGAGAGGGGGAGTGTGTGTGTGAGAGAGAGAGGGGGTTGAGTGTGTGTGTGTGTGAGAGAGAGAGAGAGAGGGGGGAGTGTGTGAGAGAGATAGGGGGGAGTGTGTGTGAGAGAGATAGGGGGGAGTGTGTGAGAGAGATATGGGGGAGTGTGTGAGAGAGAGAGGGGAGTGTGTGTGAGAGAGAGGGGGGGAGTGGAGGAGAGAGGAGAGGGGGGAGTGTGTGTGTGAGAGAGAGAGAGGGGGGGAGTGTGTGTGTGAGAGAGAGAGGGGGGGAGTGTGAGAGAGAGAGAGGGGAGAGGAGAGAGGGGGAGTGTGTGTGTGAGAGAGAGAGGGGGTTGAGTGTGTGTGTGTGTGTGAGAGAGAGAGAGGGGGGAGTGTGTGAGAGAGATAGGGGGGAGTGTGTGTGAGAGAGATAGGGGGGAGTGTGTGAGAGAGATATGGGGGAGTGTGTGTGAGAGAGAGGGGGGGAGTGGAGGAGAGAGGAGAGGGGGGAGTGTGTGTGTGAGAGAGAGAGAGGGGGGGAGTGTGTGTGTGTGTGTGTGAGAGAGAGAGAGGGGGGGTGTGAGAGAGAGAGGGGAGAGGGGAGAGGAATGAGGGAGAGGGGGAGTATGAGTGAGTGGGAGGGGGGTGTGTAAGTGAAGGGTGGGGGGGGTGAGTGAGAGGGGTGTCAGAGAAAGGGGGGGTGAGAGAGAAAGGTGTAAGGGGATGAAAGAGAAGAGGGGGTTAGAGAGAGGCGAGACAGAGCGGAGGCTAAGAGAGAGAGCCCTAGCCCTGTCTGCAGTCCCTCCTGTGCACTCTCTATTCTAGTCCCTGTCTGTGGGTAGGTGTGGAGAGGATTGGTCTACCACAGGGGTGGCCAACCAGTGGCCCGGGGGCGACATGTGGCCCGCGGAGCCCTCTGATGTGGCCCGCTACCTCCTGCTCTGGAATGGTGGTTTGTCAAGCCCAGATTGCAGGTTGCCAACCTGCAATACCGCAGCATCAGTGTTGTAAATGAAGCTGGTGGTAGAAGAAGAAAGCGGCTGTGGAGTAGAACCCCATAAGCTGATGCTTCCTCTACACCGCTGGCTTTTGCTACAGGTGGAGTCTATGGCAAAGTTCAGCTAATCCACAGGATAGATACAGGTGCACTACGCTGCACCTGCGTTGTGGGTAAACCGCAGCACATCAGTGTGAAAGCAGTCTTGGGCCCTTTTAACATGGTCAACCCAACCAAATGGGACCCTCAATTCACCTCTAAAGAGCGACAGATGTCTAGGCCCGCCTACCTCCAATCTAAAAAACAGAAGGGAATTTGTCCCCTTTCATCTGGGCGGATCGGAGGGCCTATAGAGTAGCCGTGACCTGTCACCTGCCCGCTCCGCTCATTGTGGCCCTCGACTGGTTACCAAGTTGCTTAAGTGGCCCTCGCTCTTCAAAAGTTTAGGCACCCCTGGTCTACCAGATACAACAGATCTCCCAGCAGACAGAAACAATAGACCCCTCTCTCAACAGTAGATCCCTCCCAGCAAACATAACACCCCCCCCCCCCAAAGCATCAATAGATCCCTCACCAGCAACAATATACTCCCCAGCAGCCAGCATCATTAGACCATCTTGCACACTTCAGCACCCCTTGCCATTACATACTGTACATGCTGGAGGTGCCAGATCTGCATTCCTCCAGTCCAGTCCTGGTTGTTGGGCTGGGGTTGAAGAGACGGAGATGAGGAGCTCCAGGAGTCTTTGTTTGACAAAGACTTAAAGTGGTTGTAAACCATTACAGACCACTTAGACTTACAGGTAAGCCTTTATTAAGGCTTGCCTGTAGGTGCAAGAAATATCTCCTAAACCAGCACGCTTTAGGAGAAACACGCATCCTCGGAATCGATGCTCACCAAACATGACATTGTCAGAAGGTGCCCAAAGGGTGGCGCTCAAGAGCTGAAAAACCACGTAGTACGTCGCTACATTTGTGTTTGTTGGCCGACAATTGTGTGCCGTTTGACTGAGGGATTGATTTGCTAAAAGCAAACAGACTGTGCACTTTGCGAGGTCAGTTGCTCCAGCGCTTAGTAAATAAGGAGGGGCTCTGCGGATGTCCATCATCATGTAAAGGGGTCTGTGATGTATAGGGTGACCACATTTCCAAACTACCATTCAGGGACACCCCCCCTTCCCAAAAATCAGCATGTGCTGTAACGAATCACAGCGGGATTTGTGATCTCTCCAATCACAAGTAGGGGGGCGGGGACTGTGCTCCTCCAGTCATTCCCTGGCTAGGACAAGTACTGTCAGTGAGTAAAGAGGTGATGTGGCGGCCTTTTTTGGAGGCATTAGTTGGGCGGGGGGGGCTGTGTCAGTTTCATTCCGGGACACTGTATTGTCCTAAAATGAAGGTGCCCGGGACAGACCTGCAAAATGTCGGACTGTCCCGGGCAATCCGGGACATGTGGTCACCCTAGTGATGTAACAGGGGGGCTGTGATGGAAATGGGGGAATAATGTGATGTAAAGGGGTCTGTGATGTAATGGGGGGGGGGGGGGCTGTGATGGAAATTGGGTGATCATGTAATGTAAAAAGGTCTGTGATGTAAAAGACTGAGCTGTAAATGGGGAAGCAATATGTAAAAGGGGGGCTGTGATGGAAATGGGGATAATGTGATGTAAAAGGGGGAGGGCTGCAATGTAAAAAAGATTGAGCTGTTATATAAATGGGGACGCAATGAAAAAGGGGGGTTGTGGTGCAAATTTGGATAATGTGATGTAAAAGAAGGGACTGTGATATAAAAGGGGGAGAGCTGTGATGTAATAAGATTGAGCTGTTATATAAATGGGGACGCAATAAAAAGGGGGAGGGCTGTGATGCAAATAGAGATAATGTGATGTAAAAGGGGGGGGACTGTGATATAAAAGGGGGAGGGCTGTGATGTAAAAAGATTGAGCTGTTATATAAATGGGGATGCAATGAAAAGGGGGAGGGCTGTGATGCAAATAGAGATAATGTGATGTAAAAGGGGGGGGGGACTGTGATATAAAAGGGGGAGGGCTGTGATGTAAAAAGATTGAGCTGTTATATAAATGGGGATGCAATGAAAAGGGGGAGGGCTGTGATGCAAATAGAGATAATGTGATGTAAAAGGGGGGGAGGACTGTGATATAAAAGGGGGAGGGCTGTGATGTAAAAAGATTGAGCTGTTATTTAAATGGGGACGCAATGAAAAGTGGGGAGGGCTGTGATGCAAATAGAGATAATGTGATGTTAAAGGGGGGGGGGGGCTGTGATATAAAAGGGGGAGGGCTGTGATGATGTAAAAAGATTGAGCTGTTATATAAATGGGGAAGCAATGAAAGGGGGAGGGCTGTGATGTAATAAGATCAAGCTGTTATATAAATGGGGACGCAATGAAAAGGAGGGCTGTAATGCAAATAGAGATAATGTGATGTAAAAGAGGGGACTGTGATATAAAGGGGGAGAGGGCTGTGATGTAAAAAGATTAAGCTGTTATATAAATGGGGACACAATGAAAAGGGGGAGGGCTGTGATGCAAATAGAGATAATGTGATGTAAAAGGGGGGGGGGCTGTGATGTAAAAAGATTGAGCTGTTATATAAATGGGGACACAATGAGAAAGTGGGAGGGCTGTGATGCAAATAGAGATAATGTGATGTAAAAGAGGGGGACTGTGATATAAAAGGGGAGGGTTGTGATGTAATAAGATTGAGCTGTTTTATATAAATGGGGACGCAATGAAAAGGGGGGAGGGCTGTGATGCAAATAGAGATATGTGATGTAAAAGGGAGGGACTGTGATGTAAAAGGGGGAGGGCTGTGATGCAAATAGAGATAATGTGATGTAAAAGGGGGAGGGCTGTGATGTAAAAGATTGAGCTGTTATATAAATGGGGACGCAATGAAAAGGGGGAGGGCTGTCATGCAAATAGAGATAATGTGATGTAAAAGGGGGGGACTGTGATGTAAAAGGGGGGGCTGTGATGTAAAAAGATTGAGCTGTTATATAAATGGGGACGCAATGAAAAAGGGGGAGGCCTGTGATGCAAATAGAGATAATGTTATGTAAAAGGGGGGGGGGGGCTGTGATATAAAAGGGGAGGGCTGTGATGTAAAAAGATTGAGCTGTTATATAAATGGGGATGCAATGAAAAGGGGGAGGGCTGTGATGCAAATAGAGATAATGTGATGTAAAAGGGGGGGAGGACTGTGATATAAAAGGGGGAGGGCTGTGATGTAAAAAGATTGAGCTGTTATTTAAATGGGGACGCAATGAAAAGTGGGGAGGGCTGTGATGCAAATAGAGATAATGTGATGTAAAAGGGGGAGGGCTGTGATGTAAAAGTTTGAGCTGTTATATAAATGGGGACGCAATGAAAAGGGGGAGGGCTGTCATGCAAATAGAGATAATGTGATGTAAAAGGGGGGGACTGTGATGTAAAAGGGGGGGCTGTGATGTAAAAAGATTGAGCTGTTATATAAATGGGGACCCAATGAAAAAGGGGGAGGCCTGTGATGCAAATAGAGATAATGTGATGTAAAAGGGGGGGGGGGCTGTGATATAAAAGGGGAGGGCTGTGATGTAAAAAGATTGAGCTGTTATATAAATGGGGAATCAATAAAAAGGGGGAGGCCTGTGATGCAAATAGAGATAATGTTATGTAAAAGGGGGGGACTGTGATATAAAAGGGGGAGGGCTATGATGTAATAAGATCGAGCTGTTATATAAATGGGGACGCAATGAAAAGGGGGGCTGTAATGCAAATAGAGATAATGTGATGTAAAAGAGGGGACTGTGATATAAAAGGGGAGAGGGCTGTGATGTAAAAAGATTGAGCTGTTATATAAATGGGGAAGCGATAAAAGGGGGAGGGCTGTGATGTAAAAAGATTGAGCTGTTGTATAAATGGGGAAGCAATGAGGGGGAGGGCTGTGATGCAAATAGAGAAAATGTGATGTAAAAGGGGGGAGGGCTGTGATGTAAAAAGATTGCTTTGTGATGTAAATGGGGGGCTGAGTAATTGAACAAACATTAGATCCGGAATTTTACTTACTGGACCTCTGTGAATTTGAATTTGGTGCCCCTGTTTCTATAGCGTTGTCAATAATGGGGCGTCTGATTGGGAATATTAGAAGCCAATGAACAGAGCTGTTGGAATACAAACACCTTGAATTTCCGGTACTGCCAGTAACGTGCATTCCGAGTAGAAGGGAAAAAAAAAATCTTTCCCCCCTGCTGTGGTTTGTTGTTGGAATTGTTTGCATTGTTGCCCATTTACTTCCTTGTGAAAAGGACTTTTTTGTTATCTTTAATTTCTTTAGTTATTTTCTTTGTGATCTTTAGAGTCGGTAAGAAGAATGTCGGGTTCACATTTTACATCAAGGCCCCGCCTGGTTCTTTCTGCGCTCCGTCTACCGATATCACTTTGATGTATTCTATGCTGTGTACTTTGTTACAGATCAATGCACATATTCACCAGCGCACCCTGGATCATCAAATGTTGACCAAAACCTTTACTGCAGGTACAAGTACGAAGTTTTCGGAGCCGCACGTGCGTCAAAGGGGTCCTGCGCGGCTCTGAAACATTGCACTTGTACCTTTTTGTCATGTGATCTCTGTAATGAAAGTTTTGGATAACGTTTGTAAGTCAAATAACCACTCATTACACCCAAGGTATGCAGAATACCACCCCTGAACACACAGCATATCCATCCTTGAAGCAGATGGGCTACAGCAGCAGAAGACCAGACCGGGTGCCACTCCTGTCAGCTAAGAACACGAAACTGAGGCTACAGTTGGCACAGGATCACCAACATTGGACAATAGAAGATTGGAAAAATGTTGCTTGGTCTGGATTTTAGCTGGGACATTCAGATGGTGGGGTCAGAATTTGGCGCATGGATCCATCCTGCCTTGTATCAAGGTGTCGCGTACCCGGTCGGACGGCCGAAGTGCTGAAAGGGCTTCCCCTGAAGCTGAGTCCAGGGCACCCCTGAAGGTGGCAACAGGGAGTGCTATTCCCAAAGAAGCAGGGGTTGCCTGCTGCGACAGGCTGAAGTGATAAGATGTGTGCTGGATGGCGGCTGGACGAGCAGGATGTGCTACAGTGCAGGAGTCCCTCAGATGTACCAGATGAGACTGGGCAGAAGGGAGAGCCAGGAGCAGCGTCAGGAGCCAGGCCAGTAGTCATACATGGAATAGCAGCAAGGGGTAAGGCAGCAAGCAGGGTCAGGAGAAAGCCAGGGTCATACACTGGTAAACAGGCAGCAGCGGAGTCCAAGGGGCAAGCCAAGGTCATACACTGGTAAACAGGCAACAGCGGAGTCCAAGGGGCAAGCCAAGGTCTTACACTGGTAAACAGGCAGCAGCGGGGTCCAAGGGGCAAGCCAAGGTCATACACTGGTAAACAGGCAGCAGCGGAGTCCAATGGGCAAGCCAAGGTCATACACTGGTAAACAGGCAGCAGCGGAGTCCAAGGGGCAAGCCAAGGTCTTACACTGGTAAACAGGCAGCAGTGGGGTCCAAGGGGCAAGCCAAGGTCATACACTGGTAAACAGGCAGCAGCGGAGTCCAAGGGGCAAGCCAAGGTCTTACACTGGTAAACAGGCAGCAGCGGGGTCCAAGGGGCAAGCCAAGGTCATACACTGGTAAACAGGCAACAGCGGAGTCCAAGGGGCAAGCCAAGGTCATACACTGGTAAACAGGCAGCAGTGGGGTCCAAGGGGCAAGCCAAGGTCTTACACTGGTAAACAGGCAGCAGCGGGGTCCAAGGGGCAAGCCAAGGTCATACACTGGTAAACAGGCAGCAGCGGAGTCCAAGGGGCAAGCCAAGGTCATACACTGGTAAACAGGCAGCAGTGGGGTCCAAGGGGCAAGCCAAGGTCTTACACTGGTAAACAGGCAGCAGCGGAGTCCAAGGGGCAAGCCAAGGTCATACACAGATCAGCAGGCAGAAGCGGGGTCAATGGAAAAAGCCCAGGGTCAAAGGCAAGCCGGGTCGGTAACAGGAAATCCATTAACAACTCAGATGCCATTGGGCATTAGCATATGTGACAGTTCTTCTGCGAACTGACGCAATGGTTCAGGCTGGTGGTGGGGGGGATAGTTTCTTGGCATAACGCTGGGGCGCCATGGTGCAGACACTCTAAAGGTGGGTGCCGCACTCGAAGAAGAATCCCCAGAACTAATGGCGTCTGCCTCCCCCAGCATGCACAGCGAGGCCCAACCCTCCTGATTGGCTGCTGGGGAAAAGCACCCAAACCTTGACATCACTGCTGCCACCTACTGTCCTGGGCTGGGAATAGCACCCCAGCAACAACAGAATGAGCCCACAGCACAGCCAAGATGAGACAGAGACCTAAGTTTGAACACATTGGCCCGGATTCACGTATTTATTGCGGCGTAGTGTATCGTCTTTACGCTACGCCGGCACAACGTAGAGAAGCAAGCCTGCTATTCACGAAGAATATGCGATCCAAGTTGCGCCGGCGTAGCGTATATTCGTCGGTGTAAGCCGACGTAAGTCAAAGTAGGTGGAAGTGGACTGTAAGTGGGCGTGATATAATTAAATGAAGCTTGACCCCATGCAAATGATGGCGCCAGCTTCAAAAAACGAACTGCGCATCCGTCGTCTCTTGGACGCATCCCAGTGCGCATGCTCATAGTCACGTCAAAATAGCTGCCTAAGATACGTCGAACACTGCCTACGATGTAAACGTAACCTACGCACTGCCCTATTCACGTAGTGCTACGTAAACGACGTACGCAGCGTTAAATTTTACGGCGTCGTTCCCTGGCCCACACCTTTTGCATTACCCGCGTCTGCTATATAAGGGGTAACTTTACGCCGGACGTAAGCCGTACGCAAATCGCGTATATGAATCGGCCGGGCGCATCTACGTTCGTGAATCAGCGTATCTTACTCATTTGCATATTTAAAATGGGAACTCCGAATGCGTCTAGCGTAACTATGCGCCCACGATACCGGGGCATGGGCAAGTTACGTTGAGACTGGGCAGAAGGGAGAGCCAGGAGCAGCGTCAGGAGCCAGGCCGATAGTCATACATGAAATATCAGCAAGGGATAAGGCAGCAAGCAGGGTCAGGAGAAAGCCAGGGTCATATACTGGTAAATAGGCGCAGAGATGCGACGGCGCACATTTGTACTTGCGACGGCGTATATTTTAATACGCCAACGTAATTCCATTGTGAATCCGGACCATTAACTAGATCAGAGTTCAAATTAACTTTCTGATCTCCCTCTAAATTTAAATAGCACCCGTACTTTGAAGTGACCAGGCGCTACACAAGGGGGGCCTAATAAAGCGGCGGTGAATGTACATCACTGCATAAAATCTATTTTTGCATTCCAAATCTTTCAGAAAAGCTTCACAGACCCATGCAAGCTAAACACAAATGAGTGTATACACTGACCCCGTTCTTCATGATCCAATTAGGCTGGCCGGGGGGCCCATGAACTGATAACCGTCTGAGGCCAAGGGTACAATTAACCCAGTTTTTTCTTAGCTGGCAATTTCGATGCAACGAGAAGTTCAAAAATAAAGGAACATAATATTCAGCTGGAAAGACATTTTGACAACAAAACATAAAGACCCTCCAGAAACGGTAAGCTAAAATGTCGAAATAATATTTGGGACTCCATATATATGTTGTCTGTTGGCCCCCGGAAGGGAGCTGAGGGAGGATCAATCATTGTTGAGACCCGCGCATCACCTCTCAGCAAGAAAAACACATCAATGGGAAAGTCCCCAAAGCTGCAAAAGACTAATAAAACACATAAACCTACATGAGATTTTCCTGTTCATTGTAGAGTGAGCAGAGCAGGAAATGACAAATAAAAACTGCAATCTGGGTGAATGAGGTTGTCAAGCTGTGCTGGTCTCGGGTGAGAGGGGCACCGGAGTAACAGAGGAGAAGTAGACTCGGAGGAGAAGCAGACTCGTGCGTATCCAGAAAGTTTAAAGGAAATGAGAGACAATGGGGCTTATGTATGAAACTGGAGCAAAGACAAACAGAACAAACAGAGGTCTTATATCAGGTAAACAGACACCTTTCACCTTTCATTCAGTTTGAAAATCAAACAAAGAATCTAATTGGTTTAATAAGGGTATTGCGCCATCTTTGTTCTAAGCCAGCCATTCAGCAGCAGTTCCATGTTCAAAGGCCACTTGGCAAAGGTAGCAGTTGCAAGTTTGAAGGCCACTTGGCAAAGGCTGCATTTCCTTGTTCAGAGACCACTTGGCAAAGGCTGAAGTTGCAAGTTCGAGGGACACTTGGCAAAGGCTGCAGTTCAAAGTTCAAAGGCCACTTGGCAAAGGTAGCAGTTGCAAGTTCAAAGGCCACTTGGCAAAGGTAGCAGTTGCAAGTTTGAAGGCCACTTGGCAAAGGCTGCAGTTGCAAGTTTGAAGGCCACTTGGCAAAGGCTGCAGTTGCAAGTTTGAAGGCCACTTGGCAAAGGCTGCAGTTGCAAGTTTGAAGGCCACTTGGCAAAGGCTGCAGTTGCAAGTTTGAAGGCCACTTGGCAAAGGCTGCAGTTGCAAGTTTGAAGGCCACTTGGCAAAGGCTGCAGTTGCAAGTTTGAAGGCCACTTGGCAAAGGCTGCAGTTGCAAGTTTGAAGGCCACTTGGCAAAGGCTGCAGTTGCAAGTTTGAAGGCCACTTGGCAAAGGCTGCAGTTGCAAGTTTGAAGGCCACTTGGCAAAGGCTGCAGTTGCAAGTTTGAAGGCCACTTGGCAAAGGCTGCAGTTGCAAGTTTGAAGGCCACTTGGCAAAGGCTGCAGTTGCAAGTTTGAAGGCCACTTGGCAAAGGCTGCAGTTGCAAGTTTGAAGGCCACTTGGCAAAGGCTGCAGTTGCAAGTTTGAAGGCCACTTGGCAAAGGCTGCAGTTGCAAGTTTGAAGGCCACTTGGCAAAGGCTGCAGTTGCAAGTTTGAAGGCCACTTGGCAAAGGCTGCAGTTGCAAGTTTGAAGGCCACTTGGCAAAGGCTGCAGTTGCAAGTTTGAAGGCCACTTGGCAAAGGCTGCAGTTGCAAGTTTGAAGGCCACTTTGCAAAGGCTGCAGTTGCAAGTTTGAAGGCCACTTTGCAAAGGCAGCATTTGCTAGTTTGAAGGCCACTTGGCAAATGCAGCGGTTGCAAGTATAAAGGCCACTTGGCAAAGGTATCAGTTGCAAGTTCAATGGCCACTTGGCAAAGACAGCAGCATGGCACCAATGATCTCTTTAGTTGTGTCCCTCAAAGCCAGGGGCCTTTCCCCCATTGACCCTGATGCACTGGTTATTGTAAGGTTTTTATTAGACCTGGAAATGATTTTAGGAGGGGTATCTGACATGTAGACTAAATCCCACCACAGTCAGAAATCCAAGCCAGAGTTTTTATCTCCAGGAGTTGATCCTCTCATGGGAGGTTTCTCTATCTTGATCAGAGGGAGCCAAAACTGGAGCAAGAACAAACAGAGGTCTTATATCAGGGAAACGGAAACCTTTCATCTATCAGTTGGAAAATTAAACAAAGAATCGAATTGGTTAATATGGTTATTTCGCCATCTTTGTTCTAAGCCAACCGTTCCCAACCATGGTTCCTTGGAACTCTAGGCTCCCTCTAGAGGTTGCTAGAGGTTATTTGAGCTGTGAGTGTTGAACCTCTTATTTGATGGTTCCTGTGGCGCCCTACCCTGCAGGAACCGCTGTAGATGTACACAAGTTTGTTCTCTAATCAATGCATGCCAGGCACATAGCTGTCATCCATCAGGTCTGGCTGGAAGAGTCTATTTGGGTACAGCGTGGGGCCATGCACCAAAAATGTAGTGAAAATCTTTGAAGACTGAATCAATCCACCTTCACAGCAGGAGACCATGAAAACTTCAGCACAGGAGAGGAAACTTTACTTAAAGGGTGCCAAAGCATAAACAGTCCATGACCATGGCCCCAAAGCAAAGGTCCAGCGTCCAGCCCAGGAGCCCAGTAGCCCCTGGAGCTTATGGATCTATTCCCATGCAGGGGAAAGACTGTCTCCTCTGGTCTCCAGTCTATTTAACCACTTCAGTCCCGGACCATTTGGCTGCCAAATGACCGGGCCATTTTTTGCGATTCGGCACTGAGTCACTTTAACTGACAATTGAACGGTCATGCGACGTGGCTCCCAATCAAAATTGACGTCCCCCCCCCCCCACAAATACAGCTTTGTTTTGGTGGTATTTGATCACCTCTGCATTTTTTTTTGCGCTATAAATAAAAATAGAGCACCAATTTTGAAAAAATAATAATATCCCCAAAAATAATATAAAAACTATTTTTTTTCCTCACTTAAGGCCGATACGTATTCTTCTACATATTTTTTGTAAAAAAAATAAAAATAAGCGTATATTGATTGGTTTGCAAAAAAGTTATAGCATCTACAAAATAGGGGATAGTTTTATGGCATTTTTATAAAAACTTTTACTAGTAATGGCGGCGATCAGCGATTTTTTTTTTTTTTATCGTGACTGCGACATTATGGTGGACACATCGGACACCTTTGCTGCTATTTTGGGACCATTGTCATTTATACAGCGATCAGTGCTATAAAAATGCACTGTATAAAAAGGGAACTGGCCATGAAGGGGTTAAGTGTGTCCTAGGGAGTGATTCTAACTGTTAAAGGGCGTGGCTATGAGTGACACATCACTGATCGCTGCTCCCGATGAGAAGGAGCAGACGATCAGTGTCCTGCCACTAGGCAAAACAGGGAGAGGCTGTGTTTACATTTGCCCGTTTTGCAGCTCTGTGACCCGATCGTGGGACATCAAGTCCGCGGGGTACGGTCACGGAGCTCGCGGCATTGGGCGCGCGCACTGACGGCGGCAAATTCAAAGTGACGGAAATATGGTTGCAGCCACGGTTCGGCCAACAATCTTTCTTCTCCGCTTCTTTGATTTCTCATTCAAAGAATGTTGGGTGGGAGGCTACCACCCACAAAGAGAATTTGAACCTGTTCATTAGACTGATTCTTGTTTCCAGGCCATTGTGCACTTTCTAAAGTTTTTGTTGTTTTAAATAGGAATTTGTGTAATTAGCTGTTAGTGTAGGTATTTTCCCTGTGCTGTTTGTTTGCATTGTAATTCTATTGTAAGGGTCACATGTTGTAGCTGCAGGTTGTAGTGTCATGGCTGATCGATCTCCTATGTCCATGACTTGCTATCCTATTCACCAGAGGGTCGGGCAACTTCTGTTCCTCTCTTCAAGCATGATAATATCTCTTCCATATCTCTTCCAGCATGATGATCTCTCTGTTAATTGTTCTGTCTGTGTCAGATCTAATTACTGTGTAGCTCTCACCTTCAGAATACCAAACTGAGAGACCCAGGGATTGTGGGATGTGTGTTTGTGTATATGTATTTGTGTGTGTGTGTGTGTGTGTGTGTGTGTGTGTGTGTGTAATATATATTATATTGTAGCGGCCTGCTACTTTTTAGCCAGCGCTGCTTTAAATTTAGAGGGTAGTCTGAGAGTTAGTTGACTCAGACTGGATGGTTCTTTCCAAATTTTGAGCCTCTGTTCCAGCCATGGCCGTGCTATTGTTGTCTGGGGTGCCGTTACCACCCCAGGCCAAGGGTAGCAGCAGTCAGGTCAAGGTGTTTCGGGTGTTCCTCTTCGGCAGCCAATCAGTGAGAGTTGATCGTCCCGCTGTGCACGCTGGGGAGGAGTACTTAAGGGACAGACGCCACTGGACCGGGGTCGTCAATCCTGAGTCGTGGCCCTCCTGGCCAGGGGTACGTGTTCAAGTGTTCCTGGCTCCGGGACCACGTTGGTCCGGGGTTTTGATCTACGAAGTAGGCCCGGTACTCAGAATGGGTCTAGGTTTGCAGAGTGATCCTGTGCTGTCTGTCCTGAGGGAGGAAGCCACTCGATGAAGAACCTATCTTGGAGAGCACGAGGCTGGTTTCTCGGGAGAGGCCTTGAACTACATCTTTTGTCCTCAACGTGTATTGCGAGCTCTGCTCGCTTCCTCAGGAGTTGATGTCTGTACAAGATATCTAAAAGAGAGTGAATATGTTCAATACAATGTTGGAGATACATGATAGACATATACATATTTTGGACTTGACGTGTTTCGCGAGCTCTGCTCGCTTCCTCAGGACTTGATGTTAAATGGCCTTGGTTAAAGTCCAGGATGATCTCCTCTGGTCTTTGGATAGGAATGACACCTCGGCCTTAGTACTTCTGGATCTGTCTGCAGCTTTCAACACCATCGATCATACCAGACTGTTGGAAAGACTAGGGACTGTGGCTGGCACTGATGGTAATGCTTTGGCATGGATGGCCTCTTTTCTGCAGGAGAGAGTTCAGCGGGTAAGATTGGGACCGTATTACTCTGCTGACAGTTCTCTCTCCTGTGGGGTCCCTCAGGGTTCGGCTTTATCGCCCATCCATTTTAATATCTACATGAGACCATTGTTGTACATCATACGTCGCCATAACCTTCTCTTCCATGTCTACGCAGACGATACCCAGATGTACTTTCGCCTCCCCAGGACCAACGAGAGGCAATCTCGGATCTTGCCTCCTGTTTGGAAGAGATTAGAACCTGGATGGAAGCCAATTACCTCAAGCTTAATGGCTCCAAAACTGAAACTATGATCTTCAGTAACCAGGATTGCCCTAGTAAGATGCCCGACTGGCCTGACTCCTTTAACCACTTAAGCCCCGGACCAATATGCTGCTAAATGCCCAGAGGCGTTTTTACAATTCGGCACTGCGTCGCTTTAACAGACAATTGCGCGGTCGTGCGACGTGGCTCCCAAACAAAATTTGCGTCCTTTTCTTCCCACAAATAGCTTTCTTTTGGTGATATTTGATCACCTCTGCGATTTTTTATTTTTTATTTTTTTTTGCGCTATATACAAAAATAGAGCGACATTTTTGAAAAAAAATCTAGATTTTTTACTTTTTGTTATAAGAAAAATCAAACTCAATTTTAGTCAAACATTTAGGCCAAAATGTATTCAGCCACATGTCTTTAGTAAAAAAAAATTGCAATAAAAAAACTAGCTACCTAGCGGCAACAGTGACATTAATACAGCGATCAGAAAAATGATCGCTTAGTGACACTGGCAATAGGGGGTGAAAGGGTTAACTAGGACGGTGATCAAGGGGTTAAAACTTTATTAGGGGGGATACGGGGGCTACCCTGGACCTAACACTAACTGCCTGTCACACTAACTGTCACACTGACACTAAATGCAGTGATCAGATATATGATCACTGCATTCAGTGACACTGTGACAGGGGGGTGTAAGGGGGGGGGGGGTTAATGTGCCTATGTGTCACTGGTGTCAGTGTAGTGTTGGTGCAGACTCACTTGTGATGTCTTCTCTCCTCAACGGTGGTTGAAAATACCGCCGAGAGGAGGATGACATCACTTACCCCCTTCCTGTGTTTACACAGCAAGAGGGCGGGGGAGGACGCGCATTGGCTGGGAGGGATCTGTAGGGGGCGGACAAAAACAAACAGCCGCCCCCTCATCCTGGATCGCTCGCACAGCCACAGGGACCGCCGCAAGTACCGGGGGGGTCCCGATCTGACCCACGTCTAGGCAGGGACGTACAGGTACGCCAATGTGCCTGTACGTGCCATTCTGCCGACGTATATGTACATGCGGCGGTCCTTAAGGAGTTAAACCGAGTCCGGTACCAGTCTCTAAGGTCAGGGACCTGGGGGTTATCCTTGATTCTAAGTTGGCATTGCGTAGCCAGGTGAATCAAGTGGTAAGTTTATGCCACTTCCACTTGAGACTCCTGAGATCTATGTTTCGCTTTATCGAGGACTCTGACAAAATCGCGATGGTCAATGCAATGTGTGGTAGTCGACTTGATTTACTGCAATGCCCTGTATATGGGTGTGTCTAAGAACATCTTGCACAAGCTTCAGCTTGTGCACAATGCCACTGCCAGACTACTCACGGGCGTGGGCCGGTACAATCACGTCACTCCATCTCTACAGGCCTTGCACTGGCTGCCCGTGGTACAACGGGCTCAGTTCAAGACAGGGGGTCTTGTGCATAAGGCCATCCATGGTTTTGGATCGGGCTATCTCAGAGAAAAATTTGTCAGTAGACATGTGCATTTAGTTTCGTTACGAATTTGAATTCGGACAAATTTTTCATTATTCGGAAATGTGGATGCATCCGAATTTCCGAATCTCAAAATTAACGAATTTAAACAAATTCGAAAAAACGTGAACGAAATTCGAAACAAATTCGAAAAAAATTTGAATCGATAGAATGTAAATCAAAGAATAGTAAAGAACAGAATAGCATTTTATAGAATGTAATCAAATACAATAATACAAATACATATAATCAAATCCGGTTGAAATAATTTCCAATCCGGTTGAAATATCATCGAATCTGGTTGAAATATTAACGATAGCGGATGAAATATTATTGAATTCTGTTGAAATATTTTCGAATCTGATCAAAATATGATCGAATCCGGTAGAAATGTTTTCGAATACGACCGGGTTTTTCGAATTCGGTCAAAAATGATCGAATTCCGAAAACGAATTTAACAAATTTTAACGAATCTAACTTATCGAAATTAAATAATGAATTAAAACGAAACGAAACAAAACTAATTTTTTCCTTTTGCCCATGTCTATTTGTCAGACATGTGCCTACCAGATCGCTGCGCTCTGAGAATTTGGCTTTGTTGAACATCCCCAAATTTGCCAAAAACAAATGCGGTGGGAGGACCCTGGAAGTGCAAGGAGCTCAGTTCTGGAACTCCTTGCCCTTTCACATAAGACTTGAGAATGATCTCCTGAAGTTTAGAAGATTGTTAAAAACATGATTATATATCCAGGCTTTCGGGGTGACTTAAACATTAAACATGCTAAATTGTATATTTTTAACTCTGTATGTTTTATGTATTTTTTTTTGTTCGCTGTCATTGTTTTTTTTGTTACTTGTTTGGTCGATGTAGTTTTTGCCCATCTTCTGTTCTGTTTTTATCCCGCCAGCGCATCGAGGCACGTGTGTAAGACTTCGCTGTTGTTTTATAGGCATTTTAATAAATAAATATGTACAAGGTATCTAAAAAAAAAAGTGAATATGTTCAATACAATATTGGAGATACATGATAGACATCTTTTGTACTTGACGTGTTTCGCAAGCTCTACTCGCTTCCTCAGGAGTTGATGTATGTACAAGATATCTAAAAAAGAGTGAATATGTTCAATACAATATTGGAGATACATGATAGACATATACATCTTTTGTACTCAACGGGCCAGATCCACAAAGCCCCGCGTATCTCTGCGGCGGCGGCGGCGTAGTATTTTCACTACGCCGCCGTACGCTAGGAAGGCAAGTTCCGTATCCACAAAGGACTTGCGTCCTAAGTTATAGCGGAGTAGCGAAAATGGGCCGGCGTAAGCCCGCGCAATTCAAATGGGGAAGAGGTGGGCGTGTTTTATTTAAATCAATCGTGACCCGACTTAAGTTATGTTTTTTTTTTTTAACTGTGCATGCGCCGGCCGTGGACGTATTCCAGTGCGCATGCTCCAAATCACGTCGAAAAACATCAATGAAAACGACGCGAACATAACTTACTCAAATCCTTATTCGCGAACGGTTTACGCAAACAACGGAATATTCGATGCTGGCCCGACGTCCATACTTGACATTACGTACGCCTCCATACAGCAGGGGTAACTTTACGCCGGACATACTCTTACGCAAATGATGTAAAAACACTGCGGCGGGCGTACGTACGTTTGTGGATCGGAGTATCTAACTAATTTGCATATTCGACGTGGAAAATATACGGAAGCGCTCCTAGCGTCCAGCGTAAATATGAAACTTAAAGACGACGACGTAAGACTGCGTATCTAAGCAAAAAAAAAAACGGCGTATCTTGTTTTGTGGATACAAAACAATGATACGCCGGCGCAGATTTGGAAATACGGTGGCGTATCTGGAGATACCGTATGATTCTGTGGATCTGGCCCAACGTGTTTTGTGAGCTCTGCTTGCTTCCTCAGGAGTTGATGTATGTACAAGATGTCTAAAAAAAGAGTGAATATGTTAAATACAATATTGGAGATTCATCATATACATCTTTTGTACTCGCGTTATCTACTGAATAGGACGGAAGAGGCCTGCTATGGAAAATGATAAGGATCAGACTTAGTTTTAGAGCTTCTCATCCTGCTAAGCCTGCTGAGGCTCAATGGACAGTCCAGCCAGATGGGAAGGCCGTCATCCAATGTCAATGGGCATCCTTTTTAAAAGAAGTTTGTGGAATTCTAATTAAAGTAGCGGCTTCTTTTAATTGTTTTATGTGAAAGTCTCTGGCTGGGAGTAAGGAATGCTGGGGGGGTGGGGGAGGGTCTTTCTCTCATTGTCTGCCCTTTTTGTAGAAGATGGTCTTTTGAGCAGACAGATTTCTGTTGCTGTCTCTAAACTCTGTAACACAATCCTGTTTTGTATCCATTGCTAAATTATTGTACTTTTTTTTCACATTGCAGGAAATCCTCAAGCTTCTGGAAGGAGACCCCACCTACCCCTACTGCTAAAAACATTGAGTAAACTGTATTTTACATGAAAAAAAAATCTTTCAATGCAAAAGTGATTCTGAAACCCAACGAAGAACCCGGAAAATTCTACTGAGCTCACACATAGGCTTCCCTATAGACTGGACCCAACAATGGCGCCCCCTCTGCACGGGTATGGGAAAGTTCTGCCCCTGTAGAGTACAGTCAGCTGTAGGAACTCTCGGTGACTCTCCAAGGCCTTAGGGCAACGAAGACTAAGGAACTGGTTCAACTGCATTTCTTTATTTTAAGAAGTCAATATCACTCAGGCGTGGGCTCGGAAATTTTGGACACTTCCTTTTGTTCGGTGATCACATAACGTAAACTTTACACTTTAGCTACCTCATCTTCCCAGGACAGTGACTTTCTCCGGCGGTCCTTCTGGATCACTACAACAGATATGGCCTACCAGAATTTAAGCAACCCGGTTTACAGCCCTGGACCTGCTGCAGAAACTGGAGGGATAAAGATCTTCAGTGACATGGTCCATTCCTACTTGGACCTGGTGCAGCGAAATGCCTTTCCTCCGGGTAAGTAGATTATTATTATTATATTATTATTATTATTATTATTATTATTATATTAGTATTATTATTTTATTATATAATAATAATATTATTGTTTTATTATTATTATATTATTTTATTATTATAATAATATTATATATTTTTTTTATTATTATTATTATATTTTATTATTTTTATAGTAAATCTGTCTTTGGAGAGCATAGAGGCTACCATTGTTCTACCTAATAATACTAGCTGCCCCTCTCGTCATCTCCTTTTGCTTCGGTATACTCAACCTAGAAGAAGATCCAGATTTGTGTTATCCCCCCCCCCCATCCTTTTGCTTTCTACATACCTGACAAATGATTGAATCACTTCAATACCGAGCACTTTCACCCCCTTCCTGCCCAGGCCAATTTTCAGCGCTGTCGTATTTTGAATGACACTTGCGCACTCTACCCATATGAAATTTTTATCATTGTTTTTTTTTCAGAAAGATCTAGCTTTTTTTGGTGTTATTTCATCGCTACGCGCAGAGTTTGGGGGCTGTGCGCTACGTGCAGAGTTTGGGGGCTGTGCGCTACGTGCAGAGTTTGGGGGCTGTGCGCTACGTGCAGAGTTTGGGGGCTGTGCGCTGCGTGCAGAGTTTGGGGGCTGTGCGCTGCGTGCAGAGTTTGGGGGCTGTGCGCTGCGTGCAGAGTTTGGGGGCTGTGCGCTGCGTGCAGAGTTTGGGGGCTGTGCGCTGCGTGCAGAGTTTGGGGGCTGTGCGCTGCGTGCAGAGTTTGGGGGCTGTGCGCTGCGTGCAGAGTTTGGGGGCTGTGCGCTGCGTGCAGAGTTTGGGGGCTGTGCGCTGCGTGCAGAGTTTGGGGGCTGTGCGCTGCGTGCAGAGTTTGGGGGCTGTGCGCTGCGTGCAGAGTTTGGGGGCTGTGCGCTGCGTGCAGAGTTTGGGGGCTGTGCGCTGCGTGCAGAGTTTGGGGGTTGTGCGCTAGGTGCAGAGTTTGGGGGTTGTGCGCTAGGTGCAGAGTTTGGGGGTGTGCTACGTGTAGAGTTTGGGGGTTGTGCGCTAGGTGCAGAGTTTGGGGGTTGTGCGCTAGGTGCAGAGTTTGGGGGTTGTGCGCTAGGTGCAGAGTTTGGGGGTTGTGCGCTAGGTGCAGAGTTTGGGGGTTGTGCGCTACGTGCAGAGTTTGGGGGTTGTGCGCTAGGTGCAGAGTTTGGGGGTTGTGCGCTACGTGCAGAGTGCAGAGTTCAGCCCTATTTCCCAGCTGCCTGTCTCTGCATCTCTCATCCGCATCTTACTTTTGCCCCTCTTCAGCTCTGACCTCTTCACACCACCCCCCCCCCCTTTTTGCACACTGTAGGTGGCTTCTCCTCTCTCACTTGCAGGGTGAACATTCAGTGGGGGCATCAGCATCCGGGCACCAAAAAATAGAGATCGCAGAGTGTGCCGCCTACCACATGCCCCCTACTCCTATGACTGCACTGCACTCCGGTCACCTACCTTGCCCTTGTCCCTGTCCTGCACTCAGTGGGATCTGCTCACAAGATCTGACCTGTGGGAGCCGTGCTGTCACTTGTAAACACAGAAGCCGGATTTCCACACGTACAAGTGATAGTGGTGAGTGGGAAGCTGAGGCCAGAACCCCACAGGTAGAAGTTCTACCAAGTTCTAGCTGAAAAAAAAACCTGTAATATGTTGAACATTATTCATTCTTTGGTGGCCGCATTTGAGGTCTCCATTTATTTCATAAAATAACAACTACCGCTTTGAAATATCACCTTGTAGCGGTGCGTCCATAAAGGGCGCAGGAGTGCCGCCCCCCCCCCCTTTGTTACACTCACCATAGATAGATTCATACATTACATGCGCCTGTTTGGGGCGCCAGGCATATGAATTACAGCGGCGGGTGTGTTTTGGAAGCGTCTGATTAGAGCCTGCGGTCTTCCAAAAGGGTAAACATCGGGCGCAATGCTGTGCTTTCGCTGATTACTCAGTGGTGTGTTAGGGAACCAAATAAATCACTTCCCTAACACTGACCCGCCACTCAGCCAATCAGGTTGCTTGGGTCTAGTTACCTGTCACTTGATTGGCTGAAACAACAGGCGCTGCTATTGGACGTTTGACGGGAGGACAGGACAGGAAAGGAAGTGCGGGAGACATGATGAACCCGCTCGTCGCTGTCACCCGCTGCCCCACAAGACGGGGTAAGTGCCGGGCAGGCGGCGAGCGGGCGGGGGGCACACTCACACTGGCAGATTTTGTCACAGTGGCAGCATTTGATGACACAGTGGCTGCAATTGATGGCACAATGGCTGCATTTGATGGGCACAGTTGTAGCATTTGATGGGCACAGTTGTAGCGTTTGATGGGCACAGTTGTAGCGTTTGGGCAGAGTGGCAGCGTTTGATGGGCAGAGTGGCAGCGTTTGATGGGCAGAGTGGCAGCGTTTGATGGGCAGAGTGGCAGCGTTTGATGGGCAGAGTGGCAGCGTTTGATGGGCAGAGTGGCAGCGTTTGATGGGCAGAGTGGCAGCGTTTGATGGGCAGAGTGGCAGCGTTTGATGGGCAGAGTGGCTGCATTTGATGGGCAGAGTGGCTGCATTTGATGGGCAGAGTGGCTGCATTTGATGGGCAGAGTGGCTGCATTTGATGGGCAGAGTGGCTGCATTTGATGGGCAGAGTGGCTGCATTTGATGGGCAGAGTGGCTGCATTTGATGGGCAGAGTGGCTGCATTTGATGGGCAGAGTGGCTGCATTTGATGGGCAGAGTGGCTGCATTTGATGGGCAGAGTGGCTGCATTTGATGGGCAGAGTGGCTGCATTTGATGGGCAGAGTGGCTGCATTTGATGGGCAGAGTGGCTGCATTTGATGGGCACAGTGGCTGCATTTGATGGGCACAGTGGCTGCATTTGATGGGCACAGTGGCTGCATTTGATGGGCACAGTGGCAGCATTTGATGGGCACAGTGTCGGAGTTTGGGCAGAGGCCCAGCTTTTGATGGCTCAGTGTCAGCTTTTGATGGCTCAGTGTCAGCTTTTGATGGGCACAGTCACCGTATTTGATGGGCACAGTGTCAGCGTTTGATGGGCACAGTGTCGGGGGTTTGATGGGCACAGTGTGGGCGTTGGGGCAGAGGCGCAGCTTTTGATGGCTCAGTGTCGGCATTTGATGGCACAGTGTCAGCGTTTGATGGCACAGTGTCAGCGTTTGATGGGCACAGTGTCGGGGGTTTGATGGGCACAGTGTCGGGGGTTTGATGGGCACAGTGTGGGCGTTGGGGCAGAGGCGCAGCTTTTGATGGCTCAGTGTCGGCATTTGATGGCTCAGTGTCGGCATTTGATGGCACAGTGTCAGCGTTTGATGGGCACAGTCGCCGTTTGATGGGCACAGTTGCCGTATTTGATGGGCACAGTGTCAGAGTTTGATGGGCACAGTGTCGGGGGCTTGATGGGCACAGTGTTGGCGTTGGGGCAGAGGCGCAGCTTTTGATGGCTCCGTGTCAGCTTTCGATGGGCACAGTGGCAGTATTTGATGGGCACAGTGGCAGCATTTTTTCTTTAGTTTGTTTGCGCCACCCCCCAAAAAAAAAATTACCACCAGCCGCCACTGACTTTCATGTTTAGCTGTGGGGAACAAGCCTCACTATGACATCATTCTGCTACAACATCGGCACAAAGACTTTTCAGGACAAATGTCAACAACGTTTTGCTTTTTTGAGTGTCTACTGTTTTTACACCCGTCAGTTCGTCTTGTCAGACCTACGTGAGCTGACACAACGCTTAGCTTGTGACCAGCCTCGGATAGGCTTATGGCCTTTTGGCTGGAGTTCCACAAACAAACAAAAAACACAAGTCGGGCGCATCGGCTAAATTGCTAAAGATACATTTTGAGAATAAAAGGAGAACCACGTGAAGAGAAGCCAAATAATGTCGGTGGATCTGCTTTGTGCGTTTGTGG
This sequence comes from Rana kukunoris, assembly GCA_029574335.1. NCBI lineage: Eukaryota > Metazoa > Chordata > Amphibia > Anura > Ranidae > Rana > Rana kukunoris. The sequence goes on along the minus strand of JAJQKJ010002067.1, from coordinate 88,344 downwards.
CAGCCGGTGATGCATGAAATAGTATCGGCAAATACTGGAGGATAATGTCCTGTAATCCCTAAAAGAGACAACACCGGGATTCAAAACGCAGCCCTAAACTTTCCACCATTAACTGCTTAAGGTGACCAACTAAAGCGAGCCGCTAATTTCACCAATCAAGGCAAAGTATCTGGTTTGCAATGCATGCAGGGCCGATCCTAGGAGGGTGCGCGGGGTGCTCCGCACCCAGGCACCACAGAGGTGGGGGTGCCGAAGCTCCAAAGTGCTCCCCTTCCTCCTCCTTGTCTGTGTCCAGAGGCGGAACGCATGTAGCGGGTGCTGCGGTTCCCCATCCCGCTTGCTGTCTCCGCTGTCAACTTACAAGAGCGCGTACCTCCCGCTGTCCCCAGAATCCGGGCTGGGCACCACACCGGAGCCTATTACCGCAACACGTTCTGGCACTAGGCTCCACTAATTAATTCTGTCCGGTGTGCATGGAGCAGTCTCCTGTCTGCCCCACCCCCTCTGCGTGTGTCGGCTCTTCTCCCATAGGCGGTGTGATGAGAGGCTTCGGGGGTTGGCCAGAGCTGCTGGCAATCATCCTGTGCACTCCCAGAAATGCCCTCTGACTGCCACCCTCCTAGTAACCAAAGATGCCACGTATGCCCCGCCCCCTTGTAATGTGCTTCTGCTCCCAGCGTGCCCAAACTATAGGGATCTATTGGACAGGTACTGATCTATGGAGACACCTGATGTGGGGAGCTCTGATGGGGGACACCTGATGTGGGGGGGCTCTGATGGGAGACACCTGATGTGGGGGGGCTCTGATGGGAGACACCTGATGTGGGGGGGCCCTGATGGGGGACACCTGCTGTGGAGGGGCCCTGATGGGGGACACCTGCTGTGTGGGGGGCTCTGATAAGGGAAACCTGCTGTGTGGGGGCTCTGATAAGGGAAACCTGCTGTGTGGGGGGCTCTGATAAGGGAAACCTGCTGTGTGGGGGGCTCTGATAAGGTAAACCTGCTGTGTGGGGGGCTCTGATAAGGGAAACCTGCTGTGTGGGGGCTCTGATGGGGGACACCTGCTGTGGGGGGGGGCTGATGGGGGGACACCTGCTGTGGGGGGGCTCTGGTGGGGGACACCTGCTGTGGGGGGGGCTCTGGTGGGGGACACCTGCTGTGGGGGGGGCTCTGATGGGGGACACCTGCTGTGGGGGGGGCTCTGATGGGGGACACCTGCTGTGGGGGGGGCTCTGATGGGGGACACCTGCTGTGGGGGGGGCTCTGATGGGGGACACCTGCTGTGGGGGGGCTCTGATGGGGGACACCTGCTGTGGGGGGGCTCTGATGGGGGACACCTGATGTGGAGGGGGGCTCTGATGGGGGACACCTGCTGTGGGGAGGACTCTGATGGGGGACACCTGCTGTGGGGGGCTCTGATGGGGGAAACTAATGAAGACTTCTTAGGGAAGCATCTCTGTGTTTGAATCGTATCCATAGAAACATTTGTAATGGGGAAGAGTTGGTAAGATGACCACGCCCATGTGGGGGCGCCAGCAATGTTTCTGCACCCAGGCATCTACAGTATTACCCTAGGATCGGCCCTGAATGCATGACTCTATTTATGGTGAGAGAGAGGGGACGGCGTCTGTGCGTCCTTTATGGATACACCGCCACTGATCAGCAACCTCCTCAGGTACAGTAGCTGTAGAAATGACAGCTGTGAACCCAGAAGTGACATAATACTTATCGCTTCCAGGTTCACATGTCGCAATGGGGAATCAGGGAATGGATTCCCTTATCGCCTCCTTTCGCTTAGTGTAGCAAGATCCTGGGCTTCTCTTAGTCTAATGAGAACCTCCAGAGCCACGGACAGTTGACATCCTTTTATATAGAGTGGGTTACAAGGTATTGTGGGTGTAGTGCAATATGGATTTGTGGGGCGCCGGACACTTCTTGAATGCAAAGAGATTTATTTTCTCGGAACTGTAGGAGAGAGGGTTAGGGCCAGGACACCCTAATTGCAATTTTATAATTGGAAGACTCCGAGACTTCTACAGGTAGACAATCATGCAGGGAAAGGTATCCAGCAAGACACCACATCTGCATGTGTAGGAGTGCTGTCTCCTATAGCAACAGTCCTTTAACAGTCCCTAACACAAGCTGTAAAGAGATCTCAGGGTGACCTCTCCCGAAATCCCACCACTGAAGTCTCGGGGTGACCTCTCCCGAAATCCCACCACTGAGGTCTCGGGGTGACCTCTCTCGAAATCCCACCACTGAGGTCTCGGGGTGACCTCTCCCGAAATCCCACCACTGAGGTCTCGGGGTGACTCCTGAAATCCCACCACTGAGGTCTCGGGGTGACCTCTCCCGAAATCCCACCACTGAGGTCTCGGGGTGACGTCTCCCGAAATCCCACCACTGGGGTCTCGGGGTGACATCTCCCGAAATCCCACCACTGAGGTCTCGGGCTGACGTCTCCCGAAATCCCACCACTGGGGTCTCGGGGTGACCTCTCCCGAAATCCCACCACTGAGGTCTCGGGGTGACATCTCCCGAAATCTCACCACTGAGGTCTCGGGTGACCTCTCCCGAAATCCCACCACTGGGGTCTCGGGTGACCTCTCCCGAAATCCCACCACTGGGGTCTCGGGATGACCTCTCCCGAAATCCCACCACTGGGGTCTCGGGGTGACCTCTCCCGAAATCCCACCACTGGGGTCTCGGGGTGACCTCTCCCGAAATCCCACCACTGGGGTCTCGGGGTGACCTCTCCCGAAATCCCACCGCTGAGATCTCGGGGTGACATCTCCTGAAATCCCACCGCTGAGGTCTCGGGGTGACGTCTCCCGAAATCCCACCACTAAGGTCTCGGGGTGACATCTCCTGAAATCCCACCACCGAGGTCAACGTGTGATTTAACTCTCCAGTTTTTGGGTCACTATTTAATACGATATTTTCTCACATGTATCCGAAGTGGAACAACAAACGATCACCTTTCTGTGATGAAATGACTCCGCGGGGGAGGGGGACATGTGATCCCGAGATGAAGGATTTGGTTGCAGTGGAAATATTTGGTTATGTTCTTGGCATCGCGTCCGTTCCCTATGAGGACTGGAAGTCATGCGTCTCGTCTCCATGGACGTCGCTCTCTGTTTAGTCCTGTTCTGCATGCAAATAAAACCACTTGGCTGGAAACTGGTAGGCCGAGTTGGCCAACTGGACTTTCTTACATTTGCCTGGACTTTTCCTAAAACAAATTTACTTACTTATTTACTTAATAAAAATTAGGGTTGTACCGATACCGGTACTTGTACTCGTGCAAATGCTCCCAATGCCAGATCCGACGTGGCTGCATTTATGGGGGGACATGGCTACATTTATGGGGGGAAATGGCTGCATTTATGAGGGGACGTGGCTGCATTTATGGTGGGACATGGCTGCATTTGTGGGGACACATGGCTGCATTTATGGGGGGACATTGCTGCATATATGGGGGGACATGGCTGCATATATGGGGGGACATGGCTGCATTTATGGGGGAGACATGGCTGCATTTATGGGGGAGACATGGCTGCATTTATGGGGGAGACATGGCTGCATTTATGGGGGGACGTGGCTGCATTAATGGGGGGGACGTGGCTGCATTAATGGGGGAGACATGGCTGCATTTATGGGGGAGACATGGCTGCATATATAGGGGGACATGGCTGCATTTATGGGGGAACATGGCTGCATTTGTGGGGACACATGGCTGCATTTGTGGGGACACATGGCTGCATTTGTGGGGACACGTGGCTGCATTTATGGTGGGACATGGCTGCATTTGTGGGGACACATGGCTGCATTTGTGGGGACACGTGGCTGCATTTATGGTGGGACATGGCTGCATTTGTGGGGACACCTGGCTGCATTAATGGGGACACCTGGCTGCATTAATGGGGACACGTGGCTGCATTTGTGGGGACACGTGGCTGCATTTGTGGGGACACGTGGCTGCATTTGTGGGGACACGTGGCTGCATTTGTGGGGACACGTGGCTGCATTTGTGGGGACACGTGGCTGCATTTGTGGGGACACGTGGCTGCATTTGTGGGGGGACATGGCTGCATTTGTGGGGGGACATGGCTGCATTTGTGGGGACACATTTAAAAAAAAGTATCGGTATTCGGGATCGGCGAGTACATGAAAAAAAGTATCGGTACTTGTACTCGGTCCTATAAAAATGGTATCGGGACAACCCTAATAAAAATAAATGTCAAAAATAATAATAAAAATAATAATAAAAATTTAAATTAAAAAAAACACAGATACCCCCCCCCCCCCCCCTCTGAAAAAAAAAGAAAGAAAAAGCATTGTAACAAAGCGGAAAAAAAATTGTAAAAAATATATATTAAAAAAAAAAACACTCTCGTGTGACTTTAAAAAAATAAATAAGTATTGGTAACCGGTATTGGTGAGTACTCTCAGATAAGAGCGTTTTTCTTCCATGGACCGCCTCTGATTTTCCCAGGCTTGTTCACGTATTAGTCTTCTGCCTGTCAGTGAAAGCAAATATTTCCAACAAAACTTCTTCTGTTCATCAGAATTTACCATGTTTATACCTAAAAACAGCATGGCAAACAAAGTGATTCATGTGAAAAATACACAAAGATCTCCGCCCTCACCAAACAAATGTGAAAAAATATAATTTACTATATATATAGATCTATTTGTAGCGTGCTGATGTTTAGGCGGAGTTGCTCTTAAATTTACCTGCCAATTGATCTTCGCCTTGGCTGATTGATGGGAGGTCAATTGGTTTCATCCCAATTCTGAAGCTGCCGCACCTCTCTCTTCTGTCACTAGATGGCAGGGTATCTGGTGGTGTTCTGTCAATACCCCCAACCCATCACAAACTCCAACCGCATCACTTCGGGTTAATTTAAAACCTTCGTAATCAGACATTTTGATGAATTGGCGGTTGGACACAACCAGAGGCGTCAGGAGGCCCGGGCTTGGGTGGCTGGAGCCCTGAATGGGTCAGCGAAAAGCCCAGAGTCTCATTGTTAGCCCCGGGCCGAGCGGAGAGTGCCGGGAACGATCTGATCTCGAGCGCTGCCAAGTCCTGCTGAGTGCAGCCGAGTGCCATAGCAGCAGGTGGGGTAGGTCAGTGTATAGGTCAGGTCACTACCGTCATTGTAGGTAAGTCAGTGTATATAGGTCACTACCGCCAGTGTAGGTAGGTCGCGGGCCAACCTTTCCGGCCCTGGACTTCGGGCTGAAGCCCCTGGTCTTTTTGGCACCTGGACACAACACCGACAACCAAATAGAGTCCGGTACAGGAAGACTGGGCTCGTTTGACAGCACAGCGGCTAACGAGGACAAAGTGTTGCCGCCTCGGAGGCAAGAATTTTGTTGGCTACTATCAAAGCGGAGTAACGCCACGTACACACGGTTGGAAATTCCGACAAGAAAACCGTGGATTTTGTTTCCGAATGAATTTTGGCTCAAACTGGTGTTGCATACACACGGTCACACAAAATTCTGATCGTCATGAACACAGTGACGTACAACGCTACAACAAGCAGAGAAAAATGAAGTTCAATGATTCCGAACATGCGTGGGTTTTTTGCGCATCAGAATTGCATACAGACGATCAGAATTTCCGATAAGAACTTTTCCAGTCGAAATATTTGCGTAGCAGCTCTCAAATTTTTTGCTATCCCATGGAGCCTACACACGGTCGGAATTTCCGACCAAAAGCTCACATCGAACTTTTCTTGTCGGAAATTCCGATCATGTGTGTACGCGATATAAGAATCTCCGCTCATAATAGCCTGCATCGGACTTTATTCGGTTGCCAGCGTTGTGTCCAACCTCCAAATTGTCAAAATCTCTGATTTACTAAGGTTTTAAATAAACCAGAAGTAGCGCGGTTGGAGTTTCTGACGGGTTGGAGAACTTGACATAACAGTGGCATTAGATGAGACCCGGCATTGCAAGGACATATTAAGAATAGATGGGATATCTCAGCCAATGGGCAGGGATTTTCCTGGGTCCATAGGCCTGCTGGGAGAGCCTTTTTAATTGGGTGGAGTCAGGTGATCGGGGTTCTGTGCCACCAGGAAGGCTGTCTGGGTGGACATGTGTTGTGCTGCCCCAGGCTGGAGGTTGGCCTATCCCGGGGGCATCTGGCTGCCAGGCTGTCTGAGGGCCAATCCAGAAGCAAGAGAGCAGCGCAGGGTTGGGATTGCGGCTTGCAGTCCAACCACAAGTGACCGTTCTGCCAGCCGGAGAACCTGTCGTGGCCGGAGGTAGAGGGGAAGCTGTCGCCCCCTAAGGGACCGTCTACCCTATTACCAGGGACCACAGTGAGTAGCTGAAGCAAGTACCAGAGCAGCAATTCTCACCAACCAGGGACCTCACCTGTCATCGGGAGCAGCGATCACTGTCATGTCACTGGTAGCCCAGCCCCCTCGCAGTTAGAATCACTCCCTAGGACACACTTAACCCCTTCCTCGTCCCCTAGTGGTTAACCCCTTCCCTGCCAGTGTCATTTACACAGTAATCAGTGCATTTTTATATATATAAATAACAATGGTCCCAAAATGGCGTCAAAAGTGTCTGTTGTGTCCGCCATAATGTCGCAGATCGCTGATATTACTAGTCAAAATGTATTTATTTTTTTATAAAAATGCCATAAAACTATACCCTATTTTGTAGACGCTATAACTTTTGCGCAAAGCAATCGATAAACGCTTTATTGCGTTTTTTTTTACCAAAAAAATGTAGAAGAATACGTATCAGCCTAAACTGAGAAAAAAATAAATTATATATTTCTGGGGATATTTATTACAGCAAAGAGTAAAAAATATAGCTTTTTTTTTTTTTTTTAAATTGTCGCTCATTTTTGTTTATAGCGGAAAAATAAAAACCGCAGAGGTGATCAAATGCCACCAAAAGAAAGCTCTATTTGTGGGAAAAAAAGGACGCCAATTTTTTGTTTGGGAGCCACGTCGCACGACCGCGCAATTGTCAGATAAAAAGACGCAGTGCCGAATCGCAAAAAAGCGCTCTGGTCAGTAAGCTGGGAAATCTTTCGGGGCTGAAGTGGTTAAGTCGCACAGATATGAACGGTACTCACTGGAAAATATGGGGGGGGGGGGGGGGGCGCAACTTGTCATGCGGCTGTCAAAGTCACATGACATGTCACACCAGAATGGGGCCTTAGAACTGGAATGGCAGATAAACGCTAAATTAATCAGAATTTTTTATTTTTATTTTATTTTTTTATTTTGTGTTAATCATTGTAATCTTTTATATTATTTTATTTTCCAGCTTTCATTGGACAACTACTGAATGACTCAAAATCGATACAGAACAACTATCAAGGAGTAAGTTTATTGTTACATTGTTATGATAAAGAGTGAGGCTGCTACAATGTGATATATAAAAGGGAAAATGTGTTTTCAGAGAGTTTATACTGTAAGTATTTTCCTTCTTCGGCTTTTTCTGGCACTTTTATTTACACATTTAAATCATTATTTTTTGGTAGAAAAGTACATAGAACGACACATATATATATATATATATATAATCAGAGACCCTAGGGAATACAATGGCGATCGTTATAAAAATGTTTTCGTACTGTACAATACCCTTTTGGTAATCTTGTGCAGAGCTGTGTTCCTCTTTCCGCCACGCTACATTGCCAAAAGTATTGGGACGCCCGCCTTTACACGCACATAAACCTTTAAAGGCGTTGTAAAGGTACAATTTTTTATTTATTTTTTCCTAAATATCTTCCTTTCCCTTAGTGCAGTCCTCCTTCACTTACCTCATCCTTCCATTTTGCTTTTAAATGTCCTCATTTCTTCTGAGAAATCCTCACTTCCTGTTCTTCTGTCTGTAACTCCACACAGTAATGCGAGGGTTTATCCCCGGTGTGGAGTGTCATGCCCGCCCCCTCCCTTGGACTACAGGAGAGTCAGGACACTCTCTACGTTGCAGATAGAGAAAGGAGCTGTGTGTTAGTGGGCGTCCTGACTCTCCTGTCATGGCCGTCTTAATAGCATCATGGGCCCCTGGGCAAAGTAATGCTCTGGGGCCCCTACAATGATGACAGTGCAGGTAAACAGACCTCAAGTAGGTAGGAGGCAGACTGCCCCCCCCCCCTGTGTATCTATCACTCTCAGTGCCATCATGGGGCCCCCAATTTTGGGGCAGAGTGGCCTCAAGGACCAGCTGCTTTGGGGGAAAAAACAAGGTCCCCCTGTGCAGCTGGGGCCCCTGGGCAGTGCCCAGGTGTGCCCTCTCATTAAGACAGCCCTGTCTCCTGTAGTCCAAGGGAGGGGGCGAGCACGACACTCCACACCAGGGAGAAAGCCTCGCATTACTGTGTGGAGTTACAGACAGAAGAACAGGAAGTGAGGATTTCTCAGAAGAAATAAGGACATTTAAAAGCAAAATGGAAGGATGAGGTAAGTGAAGGAGGACTGCACTAAGGGAAAGGAAGATATTTAGGAAAAAAATAATTGTACCTTTACAATCCCTTTTAAAGAGGAAGGAATGCCAAATAATAATAATAATAAAAAAAAAAACACAGCAAGACAAAGGCATAGCATACTAGCTCGTTATGTAATACTCCCCTCCGATCAAAGCCCCCGCAGCCGCCCTCGTACACCGATTGGGTGGCCGACATCTTTCCTGGGGGTTACTTCCGGGTATCGTGGCTTTGGCACTGTGATTGTCTGGAGCCGCGATGACGTCACTCCTGCGCATGCATGCGGGAGCCGCCAATCACGGCACAGGCTCCTTTAGGAACAGCAAAGGAACTGCACAGTGTCCTGACCTCAACCCCATAGAACACCTCATGGCATCAGTGTCTGACCTCACAAATGCTCTTCTGGAAAAACGGTGAAACATTCCCATAGACACACCCCTAAACCTTGTGGGCGGCCTTCCCAGAAGAGGTGAAGCTGTTATAGCTGCAAAGGGCGGGGCCAACTCAATATTGAACCCTCCGGACTAAGACTGGGAGGCCATTGAAGTTCATGTGTGTGTAAAGGCAGGCGTCCCAATACTTTTGGTAATATCCTTTATATTTTCTTAGGTGATGTCACTGGGTGGCCCCGCCCCTTAGCTATTTAAGAACTGCGTCTAATTCTCAGCTGAACCGCTGTGAACATTTGTGGGGCTCCCATTGTCACCCATTGTCTCCAGGTGCAGCGATTTCCTCCTGTCATTGTATATAGAATACAGTCACCGCAGTCCATTGTGTGATCTGTAAACATGAGATGCATGTTAGATAAGACATCCGGCCTGCACTGTCCATAGAAACCGACAGACAGTGGGGAATGCCCAGAACTATTCCATTCTCTTCCTCCTCTATGTATCTGATTATATTATGCCTTCTCTGGTCCTCCCACTGATACCAATGATGGGACACTATTCCCCCCACTGACACCTACGATGGGACACTATTCCTCCCACTGACCCCAATGACGGGACACTATTCCTCCCACTAACACCAATGATGGGGCACTATTCCTCCCACTGACACCAATGATGGGGCACTATTCCTCCCACTGACACCAATGATGGGACACTATTCCTCCCACTGACACCAATGATGGGACACTATTCCTCCCACTGACACCAATGATGGGGCACTATTCCTCCCACTGACACCAATGATGGGACACTATTCCTCCCACTGATACCAATGACGGGACACTATTCCTCCCACTGACACCAATGATGGGACACTATTCCTCCCACTGATACCAATGATGGGGCACTATTCCTCCCACTGATACCAATGACGGGACACTATTCCTCCCACTGACACCAATGATGGGACACTATTCCTCCCACTGATACCAATGATGGGGCACTATTCCTCCCACTGATACCAATGACGGGACACTATTCCTCCCACTGACACCAATGAAGGGGCGCCTTCCCTGTCCTCAGTCCGGCCCCCCTTAAGGCCTGAAGGACAATAATTTGGCCATTTGTTTGAAAAGTTTGGAGACCCCGGGTCTATACAATGCAGGATGCTTATGGCTAGTGGGAGGGTGAAGTGAAAGTCGGGTCTTTATATGTCTCGTTCTCTTTCAGATACTGATGTATGAAGTCGGCTATCTGGTGGCCCTCGCCATCGGCTTGCTCTTCATCATCCTGGTGACGCTGGTGGCCCTGTTCTTCCCCTGCTGCCGCTGCTGCGGGAACTGCGGCGGGAAGATGTACCAGAAACAGACCAAGAGGATGACCTGCAAGAGGCGCTTCATCTACTTCTTCCTGCTGATCATCACTCTCATCATCCTGTGAGTACCGACCCCCCCAGTATCTACCCCCCGTCCTAGGTTTAGGGTCCTAACCCCCCCTGTCCAATGACTGATCATGGAAGTCAACACAAGCCGATGACCATCTTGTGTTAAAGGGACATCAACACTAATAATCAGGGCATTGATTACCAGTGCAGACCATCAGTGCTGCCAATCAGTGCCCATGAAATAAGTAGAACATCTTTTTTTATTTTAGTAAAAAAAAAAAAATCTTGTAACCTTTCACCTGCTTTAATTGTAATGAAGAGTTTCATGTGTGTTGCTTCTCGTGTGTGCACCAAGAATGGTGACGTTGGCACCCTGGATTCCTGGAACGTACCGACCATTCTACCCTGAGATTTGTATCCACAACAAAGGTGTCCTGTCCTTGTCCCCGGGGGTTTCTGGGTTATTATTAGAGGAGAAAACAAAGCGTTCCGTGTTCATGTCTCCAGGCTTCTGTGTGTTCCTGGAGAGGGTTCTGTATGAAGACCGGTGACCGGGAAGGATGGGCAGAGGGCATCAAATGCTGGGTGGTCTGTATTCACTAGGCGTATTCGCATATTATCCCGGGGGTTATGGGCAGAGGGCATTAAAATTTGGGTGGTCTGTATTCACTAGGCGTATTCACATATTGACCCAGGGGTTACAGGGAGAGGGCATCATACGGTGGGTGGTCTGTATTCTCTAGGAAAGTTCACATATTGACCCAGGTATTATGGGCAGAGGGCATTCAAAGTTGGGTGGTCTGTATTTACTAGGAGGGTTCACATATTGAACCAGGGTTTATGGGCAGTGGGCACCAAACTTTGGATGGTCTGTATTTACTAGGGGAGTTCACATATTGACCCAGGTATTATGGGCAGAGGGCATTCAAAGTTGGGTGGTCTGTATTCACTATAAAAGTTCACATATTGACCTGGGGGTTACGGGCAGAGGGCATCAAATGTTGGGTGGTCTGTATTCACTAGAAGTGTTCACATATTGACCTAGGGGTTATGGGCAGAGGGCACCATATTTTGGGTGGTCTGTATTCACTAGTAGTGTTCACATATTGACCCAGGTATTATGGGCAGAGGGCATTAAAGTTGGGTGGTCTGTATTTACTAGGAGGGTTCACGTATTGAACCAGGGTTTATGGGCAGTGGCCACCAAACTTTGGATGGTCTGTATCCACTAGGGGAGTTCACATATTGACCCAGGTATTATGGGCAGAGGGCATTAAAAGTTGGATGGTTTGTATTTACCAGGGGAGTTCACATATTGCCCCGGGGGTTACGGGCAGAGGGCATCAAATGTTGGGTGGTCTGCATTCACCAGGAGAGTTTAAATATTGACCCGGGAGTTATGGGCAGAGGGCATCTTGCATTGTGTGGTCTGTTATTACTAGGAATGTTCACATATTGACCCAGGGGTTATGGGTGGAGGACATCAGGTGTTGGGTGGTCTTTGTTCTCTAGGAGAGTTCACATATTGACCCGGGGGGGGGGCGGTTTATGGGCAGAGGGCATCAAACGTTGGGTGGTCTGTATTCACTAGGAGTCTTGACATATTGACCCAGGGGTTATGGGCAGAGGGCACCAAACGTTTGGTGGTCTATATTCACTAGGAGAGCTCACATTTTGACCCAAGGGTGATGGGCAGAGGACATTAAAAGTTGGATGGTCTGTATTCACTAACAGAGTTCACGTATTGAACCAGAGGATTATGGGCAAAGGCACCAAACGTTGGGTGGTCTGTATTCACTAGGAGTGTTCACATATTGACCCGGGGGTTATGGGAAGGAGGCAGAGGCAGCAGCCTTAGGCTGGGGTAATACAGCTTTGGGAGGGAGGTACTGTAGAGCAATAGCCCCCCAGGCATTCAGGAGGTCATACTACCACCTCTCACAGCATATAGCGCCACCTATGGAAAATATAGGGTACCACCATGCATTGTTGTTTTGAAGGTGTGTGTAATTTTAAAGCTTGAGTCGTGGCCCATCCATAGGGGGCGCACGGGCGCCGCCCCCCCCCCCCCCCCCAAAGCCAGTAAAAAAAAAAAAAAATTATAATAAAAAATAAAGTAAAACATTTAAATACATAAATAAAATAAATGGCCTTTTAAGAAAAATACAAATAAAATAAATAAGTTCCTTTTTAAGTGCACTGTTTTCGGGCACCGGACGCAGCTTGACATACCTGTTTACTCGGCGCAACCTCATCCTTTTATTGCGTGTGTGTTTCCTAAAATGAACTTTAATGTATGGTCTACTGATAATTTGCGCTTGATTAACTGTCGCATGTGACATAAAAAAATGAAAACGAAATAAACTACCACCATTTTATTCTTCGGGTGAGGGGGCTCCGCTTTCAGAACGTGTAAAATGTTTAGGGGGGTTTTAACTAATCTTCAGGCCTAAGATAGTTTTTTTTTTCCCTTAACTGTTTGCTGACCACGGCACGCAGATATACGTCTGCAGCATTGCGAGGACAGGCAAAAGGACGTATATATATATGTGTCCCCTTTAAGAAGCGTTATTGTGGACTCGATGTCCGCGGGAATACCCGCGATCGTCTCACGGTGATGTAAACAAGGCATTTTCCCCATACTTCCTAGTGACAGGACACTGATCACAGCTTCCTGTAATCGAGAGCGGTGATCACTGTCGTGTCACACACAGCCCACCCCCCCCCCCCACAGTTAGAATCACTCCCTAGGACACACGTAACTCTTTCAGCGCCACCTAGTGGTTAACTCCTTCACTGCTAGTGTAATTTTCACAGTAATCAGTGCATTTTTATAGCACCGATCACTGTAAAAATTACACTGGTAAACTTTTTTTTTTTTTTGGAGGGGGGGTCCTGGGGGGGCTAATTTCTAACTATAATATCTGATGGGGGGGGGGCATGGGGAGCGGTGGGACTCTACACATTCTCTGTTTGCCCGCCTCTGCTGGGGGGTGGGCATGTTTCCGTGCCTATCTGAGCAAGCATGGGGGGGGGGGGGGGGGGGGGAATGTCTCACGGGTTTTGGTGAGGTTATTTATGTTGTAGCTTTTCTGTTTTTTTTTTTTTTTTTCTCTGTATGGGCCGACTTCCTTTTGGCCGGTTGCCATCTACGTTGGGTGGCATGTTGTAACCTGTATTGTTTGTACTGCAATAATAAATAAAAAAATAATTTACAAAAAAAAATAAAAAATTACACTGGTCCCAAAAATGTGTCAAAAGTGTCCGATTAGCCCGCCATTAAGTCGCAGTCACGATAAAAATTTGCAGATTACCGCCATTACCAGTAAAAAAAATATTAATAAAATGCCATAAAACTATCCCCTATTTTGTAGTCGCTATAACTTTTGCACAAACCAATCAATAAATGCTTATTGCGATATTATATATATATAATTTTTTTTTTTTTTTTTTTACAAAAAATATGTAGAAGAATACGTATCGGCTTAACTTAGGAAAAAAATTTATTATGCAAACGCTATAAATTTTACGCAAACCAATCGATAAACGCTCATTGCGATTTTTTTTTTTTTTTCTTTACCAGAAATATGTAGAAGAATACGTATCGGCCTAAACTGAGAGAATATATATATAGAGCGACAATTTTGAAAAAAATGCAATATTTTTTACTTTTTGCTATAAAAAAATATATATATATATATATATATATATATATATATTATATATATTTTTTTTTTTTTTTGGGGGATATTTTTTATAGCAAAAAGTAAAAAATATTGCATTTTTTTCAAAATTGTCGCTCTATTTTTGTTTATAGCGCAAAAAAATAAAAACCGCAGAGGTGATCAAATACCACCAAAAGAAAGCTCTATTTGTGGGGGAAAGAAAACGCCAATTTTGTTTGGGAGCCACGTCGCACGACCGCGCAATTGTCAGTTAAAGCGACGCAGCGCCGAATCACAAAAAGGGGCCTGGTCTTTGGGCAGCCAAATCCTTTGGGGCTGAAGTGGTTAAACGTGTGCAAATAAAAAAAAAAAAAAGAGGTAAAACTCTGGCAGCGAAAGGGTTAAAGGTCGCTGTCGTCGCTTCCTTGTCCCCCGAGAACATAATCTCTATTTTCTTTTTTCTTACCTCTGATCTCGTTTTGTTTTCTCCCGGCAGGGCTGGCGACATCTGTGCGTTTTACAGCAACAGCAAAATCGACACGGCGGTGAAGAACGCGTTCCCCACCTTTAATAATACCGTGGGTAACCTGAAGACCTACGTCAATGCCGTGCCGCAGGTGAGTCCGCGCTAGCGGAGTTAATATGAATGCCTAAGAGAATAGACAGGAGGGAAATGGGACGTTTTAAACCCCTTCATGGCGGAGGGTAAAACAAATCCAAACGCCTCAACGCAATTTTCATCACGGCTACTTTATTGTGAAAAATAAAATGAAAAAATCTGGAGATTTCTTTTACCATCAAATAAAAACCTAAAAAAATTCAATAAAAAATAAAAATAAAATTGCAGTATAATCCGACTGCAATTTTAATTTTTATTTTTTTATTACATTTTTTTAGGTTTTTATTTGATGGTAAAAGAAATCTCCAGATTTATTTATTTATTTTTCACAATAAAGTATTTTTTTTTTTTTGTAAACTAAAATAGAGAAAACATGGCGCAAGGGGTACAAATACGATGGAAAATAACAATGCATGCAGGTGCCAAATATGCCGTTAAACTCTTATAATTCTTGCTATTGACATAACCGACCACCAAAGAGCAACTCAGGATAAATTCTCCTGCTCATAGGAGTGTGCCAAGGGCAAACATGCCAAACTGCCCCCCCCCCCCTCCCCCCCAGATGTATGTATGAGCTTTGTGGCAGCAAAAATCAAGTGGCGGCTGGTGCTCCAAACTTTTTGGGGGGGCGCAAACAAACTGAAAAGAAAAAAATCAATTGCAGCCGATGTGCCCATCAAATGCAGCCGCTGTGCCCATCAAATGCAGCCGCTGTGCCCATCAAATGCAGCCACTGTGCCATCAATTGCAGCCAGTGTGCCCATCAATTGCAGCCAGTGTGCCCATCAATTGCAGCCAGTGTGCCCATCAATTGCAGCCAGTGTGCCCATCAATTGCAGCCGCTGTGCCCATCAAATGCAGCCAGTGTGCCCATCAATTGCAGCCAGTGTGCCCATCAAATGCAGCCAATATACCCATAAATTGCCGCCGCTGTGCCCATCAAACGCAGCCGCTGTGCCCATCAAACGCAGCCGCTGTGCCCATCAAACGCAGCCGCTGTGCCCATCAAACGCAGCCGCTGTGCCCATCAAACGCAGCCGTTGTGCCCATCAAATGCTGCCAGTGTGCATCCCCCGCCCACCCGGCACTTACCTTGTCTCGGTGGGGCAATGGGTCACGACGTCGGTGTCCTCCACGCTCCTCGATGTCTTCTCCCATCCTCTCTTCCTGTCCTCTGCTATGATTGGATGCCTGATAAGCGTCCAAGCACAGCGCCTGTCGTTTCAGCCAATCGGGTGACAGGCAACAGACCCGAGGACCTGATTGGCTGAGAGGCGGTTCAGTGTTAGGAAAGCAAATATTCATTCGCTGAGTGAACAGCAAGCGCCCAGCATTGGGCCCGCTGTTCACCTTTTTGAACGCCTATTAGAGCCTATGGCTCTAATCGAGTGCTTCCAAAAAATACCCCGCCGCTGTAATTCAGGTGCCCGGCGACCATAGATGGATTGATGCAATGCATGAATCAATCTATGGTGAAAGAGGGACAGCAGGAGAAAGGGGGCGGCGCCCGTGCGCCCCCTAATAGACGCACCGGCACTGGCGAGCACTAAACTTCATGCTTACCCCCTAAGGGTAAATCCGCCCCCCTGCTGAAATCCCTCCTCTCAGTTCTGCGAACATCAGACCGCCCACAGATAAGAAAAACTGAAAAAACAAAAACAAAGGCAGCCTCCACATCTAAGGACTGGTAGGTAATATATTCCATTCTTGTTTTTGGGGTTAATGACAGATTATTCTTGTATCGCTCTGTCAGGATCAATCTCTCTTTTCACCACTAGATGGAGACATACACTTCCTGCTGATTATCGTATTCTATTCTGATTATTTCTTATTATTTTTTTACTTCTATTGTCATTTATTTGGTGTGTTTTTCAGCATCTTTTGTTTCCTTCCTAGGATGTGGACGCCATTACCGATTCCAGCAGCATCCCTATAAACCAAGCCAACAGCAGTGTCATTGGTAAGTGTGACAAATAATTTAAGTTTTGGATTTTTTCAGTAAAAAAAAAAAAAAGTAACCGGCCAATTAGAAATAATCTCTACGCCAGTAGATGTCTTTTTTTTTTTTTTTTCACCTTTCTATCTTCTTTTTTTTTTTCTTCCCTTTTTTACTCTCTCCTCACTATATCATATAAGGTGTTCTCACTTTTTCTATATCTATTAAGAATATGATGTACATAAGGAATCTTTTTTTCCTTTCTTAACCCCTTCCATACCGGGGGGCATTTTCACCCCCTTCCCGCCCAGACCAATTTTCAGCTTTCAGCGCTGTCGCACTTTGAATGACAATTGCGCGGTCATGCTACACTGTACCCAAATTAAATCTTTATGTTTTTTTCCCCACAAGTAGAGATTTCTTTTGGTGGTATTTGATCATCTCTGCGGTTTTTATTTTTTGCGCTATAAACAAAAATAGAGCGTCAATTTACCGTATTTATCGGGGTATTGCGCGCTCCGGCGTATAGCCCGCACCCCTAAAGTGGACCCGCATTCCTGTGGAAATTTTTTTTTTGTACTTAGTTTTGGTGTCTAGCGCGGCGTCCATCGGCGGCCTCGTCGGGGGGCCGGCGTCCGTCTGCGGCTTTGGGTGTCCTCTTCGTCGGGTCCGGCGTCCGTCTGCGGCTTTGGGTGTCCTCTTCGTCGGGTCCGGCGTCCGTCTGCGGCTTTGGGTGTCCTCTTCGTCGGGTCCGGCGTCCGTCTGCGGCTTTGGGTGTCCTCTTCGTCTGGTCCGGCGTCCGTCTGCGGCTTTGGGTGTCCTCTTCGTCGGGTCCGGCGTCCGTCTGCGGCTTTGGGTGTCCTCTTCGTCGGGTCCGGCGTCCGTCTGCGGCTTTGGGTGTCCTCTTCGTCGGGTCCGGCGTCCGTCTGCGGCTTTGGGTGTCCTCTTCGTCGGGTCCGGCGTCCGTCTGCGGCTTTGGGTGTCCTCTTCGTCGGGTCCGGCGTCCGTCTGCGGCTTTGGGTGTCCTCTTCGTCGGGTCCAGCGTCCGTCTGCGGCTTTGGGTGTCCTCTTCGTCGGGTCCGGCGTCCGTCTGCGGCTTTGGGTGTCCTCTTCGTCGGGTCCGGCGTCCTTCTGCGGCGACCTTCCCACTTTCCCGCGCCAAGTTTGAATACTGCGCCTGCATATACCGAGCGCAGTACACTCGTGTATAGTTGGGCAGGCTCGGCTCCTCTCGCGCTCGCGTCCTGTACGTCCAGGACGTGAGCGCGAGAGTAGCCGAGCCTGCCCGACTATACATGAGTGTACTTGCGCTCGGTATATGCCGGCGCAGTATTCAAACCGGGTATTGGCGTATATCGCGCACCCATGATAAAAAAGTGCGCGGTATACGCCGATAAATACGGTAATAAAAAACACAATATTTTTTACTTTTTTATTTAATAAATATCACAATTAGTTTAGGGCGATACGTATTCTACTACATATTTTTGGTAAAAAAAAAAAACGCAATAATCGTATATTAAGGAGAGGAGTTTGTGAGGCTTTAAATTGATTGGTTTGCGCAAAAGTTATACCGTCTACAAAATAGGTGATAGATTTATGGCATTTTTATTTTTTTACTAGTAATGGCGGCGATCTGCGATTTTTTATTTTTTTATTATTTTTTTTTGTGACCGTGACATTGCAGCGACACTTTTGACACGTTTTTGGGACCATTCACATTTACACAGCGATTAGCGCTATAAAACTGCACTGATTACTGTGTAAATGTGACTGGCAGGGAAGGGGGTTAACACTAGGAGGCGCTGAAGGAGTTAAAATGTTCCCTAAAGTATGTTCCAACTGTAGGGGGAGGGGACTCACAGGGGGAGGAGTGCGCGCCCTAGATCGCCGGGAACAAAGGACGTCATATGACGTCCTCCAGGATCGAGGAGGGGTTCCCGCCGCCGTCATTTCACAATGACACGGTAAGGAAGTGGTTAATGAAATGTTGATATTTGAATGGGAAAAATAATAAATAAAGAATGAATATAAAACAAGAAAAAAAAAAAAAAAGAATTAATCTTAAAAAAGCCACCTGTAACCAAAACTGTATTTTGGTTGCCTATAGCGTAAGAGAATAAAAGAGCGCCATACAATTTGTGTGCGCCGAAACGCGTCGATCGTGATGCGGAATGCATTTTATGTTATTTTAAGTTCCACATAAAATCCATTCCGCATCATGATCGACGCGTTTCGGCTCACACAAATTCCCTCTTGAATGAATGAATGAATGAAAACTTGTATAGCGCGGCACATGCGAACTGAATCGCCTCTGGGCGCTTGTTGTTCCTGTCTCCTTTGATATCAAAAGAGAAAAGTCTTGACCTTTTTCCTGAATGCTAGGTGGTTCTCCTCCAACCGAATGCTGGTTGGTAAAGCGTTCCATAGTCTGGGACCTTGGATCGCGAATCTTCTTTCTCCTTTGGACTTGAAGTTGGCTTTCGGAACCTGGAGCAGGTTCTGATTCGTGGATCGCAAAACGCGATTGGGATTATGCGTTTTTATTATTTCTCATAAATAAAGGGGGGCATTCCCATGGACACATCTATGCGTAAGACAGAGAGCTTTAAAAGCAATTCTGTCTTTGACTGGCAGCCAATGAAGGGCTCTCAGTGAAGGTGAGATGGATTCCCAGGGTTTTTTCCCAGTCACAAGTCTGGCGGCCGTATTCTGAACGACTTGCAGACGAGCGATTTGGTACTTGGGGAGTCCGAGGTAAAGGGCATTTGCATAATCCAGCCTGGAGTTTACAATTGCTCCCACCACGACCGCTAAATCTTCTTTAGGGATGAACGGAGTGAGTCTGCGTAGTAGGCGCAGTAGATGGTGAGATCCGCTGACTACTGACCCTATTTGTGCGTCCATTGTCATAAAGGAGTCAAAAATGACCCCTAGGCTTTTGACTTTGGCGCTAGGGGTGATGAGCTTGCCCAGAATAGGCGGGGGGGTCCACGCTGTTGAAAGTTGATTCCTGCGCTTGGCGTGAAACAGGAGAAGTTCTGTTTTCGCTCCATTGAGTTTAAGATAACTCTTTGTCATCCAGTCCTCTATCAAAGAGAGGCATGTCTCTAGATTGAGGTGGTGATCCTGTCTGTTGCCGATGCGGAAATACAGTTGCGTGTCGTCTGCATATGAGTGGTAGAGCAGATTTTGGCTGCTGATAATCTCAAAAAGAGGACGAAGATAGATGTTAAACAGCACTGGTGACAGAGGCGATCCTTGAGGGACTCCGCATGTTACTGTGCGTTTCTCAGACGTAAAAGGTCCTAACTTCACTGTTTGCGATCGGTTTTCCAGAAAAGAGGAGAACCAAGATAAATCGCCTTCTGCGACTCTGGCTACTTCAGCAAGCCGAGTCAGTAACAGATTGTGGTCTACAGTGTCGAAAGCTGCACTTAGGTCCAACAGAACTAGAAGACAAGATTCTCCTTCGTCTGCGGCCTCGAGAACATCGTCCCATATTTTGAGCAATGCGGTTTCAGTCCCGTGTCCGGGACGGAAGCCTGATTGCAATGGGTCAAGTAGCTTGTAGGTATCTAGATGCAGTTGCAGCTGTTGTACCACTACTTTTTCCATTATCTTTGAGAGTACATTGAGGGTTGTTATGGGACGGCGGTGGAGTGGGTCCTTGGGGTCCAGGGAGGGTTTCTTCATGATGGGTTGGATTATACCCTCTTTCAACTGTGTGGGCACTTTGCCCTCCAGAAAAGACTGGTTGATAAGCTGCGTGATTGGGGCTTGTGAAAAAAAAATGGTGGATGGAGGACAAACCGTGATTGGCTGTAGTAATGAGAAGGATCAGGGGCGGACTGACCATTGGGGCACTGCCCAGGGGCCCCATTCCACTAGGGGGCCCCCATCAGGGATGCCAGGCTCAGTAAAACCAGGGACAGTATGTAAAAATCTTCTTTTTTTTTTACATCTGTCCCTGATATGTCCGGAACCGACATGCTTTTGATGTGAAAATCCCGAGATTTTAGCTGCCCCGCCTCTGCACTGCCTCCTGGCATGGTGGCCATCTTCTATTGCCCGGGGGCCCCATGATCTTCTATTTCCCAGGGGCCCCATGATCTTCTATTGCCCGGGGGCCCCATGATCTTCTATTGCCCGGGGGCCCCATGATCTTCTATTGCCCGGGGGCCCCATGATCTTCTATTGCCCGGGGGCCCCATGATCTTCTATTGCCCGGGGGCCCCATGAGTTGTCAGTCGGCCCCTGAGAAGGATGTATGTCGTTTCAGATGGTCACATGGTGCTGTACATACCACCTTCTCATTACTACAGTCCATGATCATTTGTCACCGACCCTGAAGGGGCCGGGGGGGGGCGTTTGGGGCCTCAAAATATGTTGGCTGATGATGTAGAATGTACTTTAGAATGAGCTGTTGATATTAGTGCAGCGTTGTCATTTGCCTTTATGCTAAAGCAGGGGGTCTCAAACTGGCGGCCCTCCTGCTGTTGCAAAACTACAAGTCCCATGAGGCATTGCAAGGCTGACGGTTACAAGCATGACTCCTCCCACAGGCAGAGGCAATGATGGGACTTGTAGTTTTGCTACAGCTGGAGGGCCACCAGTTTGTGCTAAGTGATCCCCTTCCCTTGGGACACCTGAGGGTAACCCGTCACCTGTTTCTTTCCCCAGTACATTTTTTTTAGTTTGAAGGTTTCTCTGTGTTCTTCTTCTCTGCAGGTATCGGCGCGATTCTTGGCGGAATGATAAAAAGCGCCATAGAGAAGCAAGCCAATAAAACGCTCACCGCTGTCCAGGATATGGTGAATGGTGAGCGCGCGCCGTGTCCGATTATTAATATATTGGTTGTTATTATTAGTAGCTGCTGTACTAATTGTATGTTTATAATATCTGTTATATCAGTATTATTGTAGGTGAGACTATTGTAATATTACTGCTATTATTATTTTTATAATTAGTAGTATATTTTATTATTGTATTATAGTAGTAGTATTTATTTCATTATTATTATTATTGGTATCATTCTATTGTTACTGCTTATTATAGCCATTCATATTCTTATATTTATTATTATTATTAATATTAATAACAATAAGTGTTTAGAATTACTATTTGTATGTTTTATTGTTATAATATTATCTTATTATTATTGGCATTATTTTTATTATCGGTTTCATCATATTGTTATTACTGCGCTTAGAATTATTATTAGCATTGATATTATTATTTTTATTATTATTATTATTATTAGCATTGTTGCTGCCATATTACTATAGTTACTAGTAGTAGTAGTAGCAATGGCGGTAGTAGTATTGGTAGCAGCAGTGGCAGTAGTAGCAGTAGTATTGGCAGTGGCATTAGTAGCAGTAGTAGTATTGGTAGTGGCAGTGGCACTAGTAGTAATAGTAGTAGTGGCAGTAGTAGTAATAGTAGTAGTGGCAGTAGTAGTAGTGGCAGTAGTAGTAATAGTAGTAGTGGCAGCAGTAGTAATAGTAGCAGTGGCAGCAGTAGTAATAGTAGTAATAGTAGTAGCAGTGGCAGTAGTAGCAGTTGTAGCAGTAATGGTAGTAGTAACAGTGGCAGTAGTAGTTGTAATAGTAGTAGTAGTGGCAGTAATAGTAGTAGTAGTAATGCCAGTAGTAGCAGTAATAGTAGTAATAGCGGTGGCAGTAATACTAGTAGTAGTAGTGGTGGCAGTAGTAGTAGCAGTAATGGTAGTAATAGCAGTATTGGTAGCAGTGGCAGTAGTAGTAGTAGCAGTAATGGTAGTAATAGCAGTAGCGTTGGCAGTAGTAATAGTAGTAGTAGCAGTTGTAGCAGTAATGGTAGGAGTAACAGTGGCAGTAGTATTAGCAATGGCGGTAGTAGTATTGGTAGCAGCAGTGGCAGTAGTAGCAGTAGTATTGGCAGTGGCATTAGTAGCAGTAGTAGTATTGGTAGTAGCAGTGGCACTAGTAGTAATAGTAGTAGTGGCAGTAGTAGTAATAGTAGTAGTGGCAGTAGTAGTAATAGTAGTAGTGGCAGTAGTAGTAGTGGCAGTAGTAGTAGTGGCAGCAGTAGTAATAGTAGTAGTGGCAGCAGAAGTAATAGTAGTAGTAGCAGTAGTAATAGTAGTAGCAGTGGCAGTAATAGTAGTAACGGCAGTAGTAGCAGTTGTAGCAGTAATGGTAGTAGTAACAGTGGCAGTAGTAGTTGTAATAGTAGTAGTAGTAATGCCAGTAGTAGCAGTAATAGTAGTAATAGCAGTAGTGGTGGCAGTAGTAGTAGTAGTGGTGGCAGTAGTAGTAGCAGTAGCAGTAATGGTAGTAATAGCAGTATTGGTAGCAGTGGCAGTAGTAGTAGTAGTAGCAGTAATGGTAGTAATAGCAGTAGCGGTGGCAGTAGTAATAGTAGTTGTAGCAGTAATGGTAGGAGTAACAGTGGCAGTAGTATTTGTAATAGTAGTAGTAGTGGCAGTAATACTAGTAGTAGTAGTTCTAATAGTAGTAGTAGCAGTAATCGTAGTAGTAGTGGTGGCAGTAGTAGCGGTGGCAGTAGTAGTGGCGGTAGTAGCAGTAATAGTAGTAATAGCAGTAGCGGTGGCAGTAGTAGTAGTAGCAGTAATAGTAGTAATAGCAGTAGCGGTGGCAATAGTAATAATAATAGTAGCCGTTGTAGCAGTAATGGTAGTAGTAGCAGTGGCAATAGTAGTAGTATCCATAGTAGTATTATAGCTTTTGGTGTCACACAGGTTATCTCAATGGGGGTTGAGGGTAGTAGACACAACATTGGAGTATCCGATAGGTAGATGAAGATAAAGGTGGAACGGCCGGATAAAGGAGTGCAGGATAACACTTGAGTTTTACATTTAGACACTGAAATGCTAACACCCCCCCCCCCCCCCCCACCCTGTTGTAATGACAATGGGTCAATGGGTAACCTGGTCCAGGAGTAGCAGCCCACACCAGGCCGGTAGGTGCTCCTCTACTCTGAGGACCCCCCAGTGCTATGTATGGGCAGCCTATCCTCTATAAGGGATATGATGGGAAAGCAATCTCCATACAAGCCTGCGGGGATACGGCCCCCCCAGTACAGCCGGTGTAGACTGGACGGTACCAGATGACGAGATCCTCCCGGCTCCGGTTGGGTTGGGGGATTATTATCACTCGTAGGTTATCTTTGAAGCCCAACTACAGACACCGAAGAAATACAATATTGGCCCCCAAATTATTTTATAATTTGAAGCTTTTTTAATAAAATAAAGTTTCTAACACCCGCCAATAATTACCCTGATCTGCAGTCCGGTGACTTTGCCTGCGATTAGACTGCGACATTGTAGCTTAGGTTGAAGAGTTGAATAATTTCCTGTAATTCTCAGCGCCATCTAGTGGTCATGTGAGATATTTCCCTGAAATTCCTCATTTAGGAAAATACCAGATATGGTCAATAGGTGGCTCTAAAAACCATAAGAAATAGGCATATTGGATGCATTACGGGGAATATTAGCGACCAGATGTGCGGATGCTGAGACATTTTTACAGCAAAGACCCGTATTGGGTTTGTTGTAGCACCAGCAGGGCCGCCATCAGGGGGGTACAGGCAGTACACCTGCAAGGGGTCCAGAGGTCCCCAGGGCCCTGGATGGCAACCCCCCTTTTTTTATTTATTTTTTTTATTTTATTTTTTATATACATATATTTTTTTGTTTTTATTAAAGGCACCAGAGGTCCCCATGGGCCCGGGTGGCACCCCCCCCCCTTTTTTTTATATAATATTTTTTTGAATTTTTTATACATTTTTTTAGTTCTTTTTTCTTTTTATAAAAGGGCCCAGAGGTCCCCAGGGCCCCGGATGGCAACCCACCCTTTTATTTTTTTTTTATTTTTATTTTTTTTGGTGATGGCAACCCTTTTTTTTATTTATTTTTTTATAATATATATTTTTTAATATACATATTTATATATATATATATATATATATATATATATATATATATACACATTTGTATTATTATTAAAGAGCCCAGAGGTCCCCAGGGGCTCCAGATGGCAACACCCCCTTTAAAAAAAATATATATATAAAAAAAGTTTTATATTTTTTTAGATAATTTTTTTATTTTTTTTATTATTATTAAAGGGCCCAGATGGCAACACCCCTTTAAAAAAAATGATAAAAAAAATGTTTTATATATTTTTTTTATATATGTTTTTATTTTGTATTATTATTAAAGGGCCCAGAGGTCCCAGGGGCCCCGGATGGCAACACCCCCTTTTTAAAACAAATAAAAAAAAATGTTTTATATTTTTTTATATATATATATTTTTTTTTTTTGCTTTTATTAAAGGGCCCAGAGGTCCCCAGGGGCCCCAGACGGCAACACCCCCTTTAAAAAAATATATATATAAAAAAAGTTTTATATTTTTTTAGATAATTATTTTATTTTGTATTATTATTAAAGGGCCCAGATGGCAACACCCCTTTAAAAAAAAATGATAAAAAAAATGTTTTATATATTTTTTTATATATGTTTTTATTTTGTATTATTATTAAAGGGCCCAGAGGTCCCAGGGGCCCCGGATGGCAACACCCCCTTTTTAAAACAAATAAAAAAAAATGTTTTATATATCTTTATATATTTTTTTTATTTTTTGCTTTTATTAAAGGGCCCAGAGGTCCCCAGGCATTTTTTATATATAAACATTTTTTATATATATTTTTTTATATATGTTTTTATTATTATTAAAGGGCCCGGAGGTCCCCAGAGCCCCAGGTGGCAACACCCCCTTTAAAAAAAAAATATAAAAAAAAAATGTTTTATATATTTTTTTATATATGATTTTATTTTTATAATTATTAAAGGGCCCAGAGGTCCCCAGATGGCAACACCCCTTTTTAAAAACATTTTTTTTTTTTTATAAAAAAAATCATTTTTTATATATATTTTTTTATATATGTTTTTATTGTTTGTTTTTATTAAAGGGCCTGGAGGTCCCTAGAGCCCCGGGTGGCTACCCCACTTTTTTTTTTTAATTATTTTTTGTAAGGGGCCCAGAGGTCCCCAGGGCAAAACCCCCCCCCCCCCCCATCTCTGCTCCAGGGGGCCCATGCCTGAAGCTATGTAAGGGGCCCCATCATTCCTGATGGCGGCCCTGAGCACCAGACACCGCTGGGATGAGTATCACAAATGTAATGCAATGCTCTGATTGGCTAATAAACTGACCACTGGTGACCGTTGCCGAATATTTTTCCCATAGGTCTGAACAACACGGCCAAGGCCTTGGTGAAAGTGAACGACACCTTCAACGTCCTGCAAGATCAGCAGAACCAACTCGTGCAGAACCTCTCCGTTGTGCAATCTGATATCGCTACTACGCTGAATAATTGCGGCGCTAC